>JAGFPH010003227.1:115536-125620 GCA_018207615.1 Philaenus spumarius | reverse complement strand
TATATATAGATAATCAAAACTTAAGAAAAACATAGCCTAAAACAATATTTCAAACATTTCCTTATTTATAATGTTCTCTATGCAAAATAAATCAAATACTACAAATGAAGACTTGTAACTTAATAATAACCATTGATCTCTTTCTATTAATAAATATCACTATCGGCATGTTATGATATTCCACTGGCCAACAAATTTAGCACAGCAAGCAATAGATTATACTACATATCTCATTCATGTATCCTACAACTTCACCTTTTTCCAATGTGTACTACTCATATTGCCTGTAAGCGGTTATTTCGCTGACCCAGGTTAATGCTGTACTACAAAATTGCATTTAAATCCAATGCTAATATGTTCACCCTTGAAATTAAACTGTTAGTTTTCTTTAGTCTAGTACCAATATTCCAAATATCCTAACTGATACTGAAATTATCCTAGGCCACTAATCATCCACTTAAATAAACATCCTATGGAACAGAACCTATCATCTCGTGTCTACAAAAATCTCTTAAAAAACTCATGAAAAGCCACCAAAACGTAGCGCTGTCCGGAAATTCCCTTCAATGTCATAATTATAATCTAAAACTTACAAAACAGATCTCTAATTAGTATTGTCTACGGCCAGTTTCACCAAATCCACCAGCTTTCTACAATAATTAATTAGATTTATCTTTCAAGTCCACACTAGCAAAAAAATAAAAAATAAAATTGAAAACACTACCACTTAAGTACCACCTATCTACGAAACTAACACTGCTCAAGATAGCTTACGTGAGTCAAATGTGAAACTACCAAAACAAAAGATAATATATCCTACACAAAAAAAAAACACATAAAATACTCTTAATCCAAACACATGAAATACACTGAAACTACACAAACCTGTCACGCCAACCTGTAATACAAAACACAAAATATCCTACTCAAAAGTACACTAAAAATATTAGATAAAATATTTACAATCAAAATCTCTCACACAAAAGAATCTCAAAGAACTTCATCTGCCCCTTTTTTTTATTTAACAACACAATATTCACACAATATAAAATAAAAACTCTCAAAATATATCTAATTGCAAAACATAAAATATGCTCAAACCAATGTACTACTCATTATATTCGCGCAAACCTATAGACCTAACACAAAATCAATACCTTCAAAGCAACATTTAATTCAAATACAGGTCTATAACCAAGTCCCTCTCACACAAAATACCATAAAAACAAAAGCAACCTTCACTCTAAAAACTTCAAATAAAAAACCTCTCTACTGCAAAAAAAATATATAATTTTAGGGAAATACCTAAAAATTGGCGCCTCCACCATTTATTACGAAATGTTCTTTTCGCTATTTATTACAAAGGGGCTACTCGCTTGGCTCTAACTTTAAGTGAGAAGGTACAAAGATATATCATACATATAAAGAAACATAAACATATGCATATTTTACTCTGAAGATCTACTATATTATATTTGATTCTACACTGTATGAAAACTAAAATCAACCTTAGTCTAAATCATTTACTTTACACTACGGGAAAAACTGAGTACAAATTTCTACACCCCAAATATGAATTCTTTTAAATATATATTTAACTCTCCCAATAGATTAACCCACAAAAACTGATTCTAATCCAGAATTTACATAAAACAATTATCCCTTTAATTTTATTCACAAACTGTGTTCTCGCCTTTACTCTGTCCTGGTGGCTCTGATAATCGGTTTCTCCTTGAAGCCCACACGCCGGCGTCTATCCCCCGAAGCCCCGGTCACCCAAGACCTCTCACCTAACCCAAGAACCTTTCCCAAAAAGATCCCCTATCTAATGTGTCCTTCATATTTAAAACTTCTGTTCCCCCTCTCAGTTTTACCAGTCTCTTTATTACATTGATGTTAGCCTACTTAAAAATGCAACTCAATGCGATTTACATCAGTCCTAATTACTTAACTATCTATTCTGTTTTACTGTAATATTACATAATGTTGCTGGCTAATACAATTCTGCTATTTTTAAACATTTACCTACATTGTTTTTGTGTATGTAACAAAATTACCTAACAACTCATTCTATTTCGTAACAACCCTTTTTTCGGGAAAAATCCAATTATACGAATTTTTTATCATCCGAACGGAGTCCAGTCCCAATTTATTCGGATAATTGGAGTTATACTGTATTTAGAATAATCTTTTAATTGATTCAACACTAGACCTAAACATTGTATCTTAGTGGTGGAGGTGCAGCAGAGCTTTGCTTACAAAGGAAGAAGGGAGAGAGAGAGAGAGAGAGAGAGAGAGAGAGAGAGCAAGGAAGCTACGTTAAAGTCGTGTTCTTTGTGCATGTGTTGTAACACGGATCACGGTTAAACCTCAGGTATTATTTTATCCATTCAACAATGAAATTGTTCTGCATAACGCAATAGTCCTCGATGCTCAAGGTCGGGACACACAAGCCTACATAACAGCGTCTGTGAATGACTGAACGCTCACAAGAAGCCTAACTGTTTAGGTGAAAGCTATAAACCGACCTTCGACCAATTTAGGCAACGCGACTTTAAATATCAGTCTAATACAAGATGCCTTCGCCTTTGGAATACGCGGAACTCGTCGGAGAATCTAAAGAACTTTTGGAGAAGTATTTCCTCACGTGTTTCCGCCACGGGTACGTGAAAGCCGAAGGATGTGTTCTTCCTGTCTACTTCAAGGAATTCGGAGATGCGATAAAGAATATGGAAATCAGGGATGACGATATTTGGGTGTGCAGTTTTCCTAAAACTGGTAAGTTACAGTTACTTCTAAGGGAGTGCAGTTTTACGAAAACCGGTTAGTTTTAGTTAATTCAATGGTGCCAGGTTTCTTAAATCCACCGATAGTTACTTAAACTGATGAGTAGCTTTCATAAAGCTGGTGATTTATGGCAAATACAATTGATGTGAAGCGTTCCCAAAACTGCTATATTATAGCTAATTAATTTATGTGCAGCATTCCTGAAATGGTGACCGGTAGTAAATATGGTAAGCGTTCTGCTTTCCTTATACTGGATTACTGATGAATTATTATTAACTCTTGTAAAACTGGTGAGCTATATTCAATGCGAAACGTTGAGTACATTTTAAACTTAAAGTAAATACAGTTAGCGTGGAAGGTATCTTTAGTTCCACACTATAGATTACATAATTATCGGTGGTTGTAAAATTCATTGAGTATAAACTGTCCTTAAACTGGCAAATTAAAATTAATTTTGTGAGTGTGTAGCTTTCTTAAGAGTATCGTGTTACATTCTTTTATTGAGTAGGGGGACGTCTCTCAACTGATAAATTCAGCGATTCTACAGGATATAAAAAAAAAGAAAAAAAGTGTGATATATTCAAGTCAGTGAGTGTAGGACTTTCCTAAAACTATTGTGTTATATTCAATTCAATGAGTGGTACGTTTCTCAACTTGTAAATCATTGAGTCTGCTGAATTCCTAAGACTAGTGAGTTACAGGGGTGTGCGTGTGTTAGTTTTCTCAAGTTGTAAATCATCGCGTGTGTAACATTCCTAAAAGAATTGAGTTACATTCAATATTTTGAGTGTTTGACTATTCTCAGGTTGTAACTCATTGAGTGTGTAACTTTTCCAAAACTAGTGAGTTACATATTCAATATTTTAAGTGTGTGACTTTTCTCAAGTTGTAAATCATCGCGTGTGTAACTTTCCCAAAACTAGCGTATTATATTCAATATTTTGAGTGTGTTACTATTATTCTCAGGTTGTAAATCATCGAGTGTGTAACTTTCCCAAAACTAGAATGTTACATTCAATATTTTGAGTGTGTACTTTTCTCAAGTTGTAAATCATCTAGTGTGTAGCTTTCCCAAAACTAGTGAGTTACATTCAACATTTTGAGTGTGTGACTTTCCTCAAGTTGTAAATCATCGATTGTGTAACTTTTCCAAAACTAGTGTGTTACATTCAATATTTTGAGTGTGTACTTTTCTCAAGTTGTAAATCATCTAGTGTGTAACTTTCCCAAAACTAGTGAGTTACATTCAACATTTTGAGTGTGTACTTTTCTCAAGTTGTAAGTCATTGAGTGAGTAACTTTCCTAAAACTAGTTTTTTACATTAAATTAAGTGAGTGTGGTACTTTTTTCAAGTGGTAATTCAGTATCATTATTGTTTGCGATGGGTTGTGTGACCTACTAAAAAAAGGAAATTTTCTCAACTGGTAAATCACTGAGTTTGTAATTTTCCTAAATCTAATGTGTTATATTAAATTGAGTGAGTGTAATATTTTCCTCGACTGATAGTTGTATTTATAAATCAGTTAGTGATCTGTATTTATAAATCGGGTGAGTTTTACTTAATTCAGTGGTGTGGCGAGTGGTTATTTCACATTTCCTCATCTGGTAAATCAGTGGAGTGTTCTGCTTTCCTAAAACTTAGTGTGTTACATTCAAATTAGTGATTGTGGAGTATTTCTAGAATCGATGAGTTATAGTTAGATAACATTTGATTTATTCTCAGGGGAATGTTTAAAATATAAAAATCTTGCTGTACGTGATATGTGTCAGTTATATATTTTAAAGGCAACTGTAGCCAGAAGATGCACCTATAACATGATTGTTTCCTACATGTGTTGTGGTGAACGTTTTACTTGTTTTATTTGACTTGGTGTTACAACAATCTTAAACTGATGAGTGATTGTTCTTATTAGTATGACAAAAGTCCCGAAACTTACTATAGTAAATACAAAAGGAGAATTAACGAGAGGTCACGTGACAAAAATAAGTTATAGTAAGACAAGGTATCACTAATTTTGTATATTCAATTAGTGATTTGAATACTAAAAAATTAAGAGGCTACCTTATTTTTATTTAACTAACCAAAAATGCTTTTAGATGTTTTTATGGGATGATTTAAGAGGATTCCAATTACGGTTACAAATGGCAAAATTATTATAAATGTCTGATTTTTCCTTTAGCATATTTTTATTCTCCTGACATTTTTCTAGAAGAAAATATTATAAGCATTTGTTGAGATTTCAATCAGAAAAATCTACGTTTATATAAAAGTGCGTAGGGGCTAGAGTCTGATAGGATTTGTAATTTTACTCTTAAGCTGTTTGAATAATCTAAATACACGCAATTTGATATAAATGAAAACCAGCTAATCAAAAGAGTTGAAAATTTACCAGTTATTCTTCAAGACACAATACCACTGTTTGGGTATTATAATTTGATTAATAGTAATAGTTTTATTTATACAGATTTAAAAATAATTTTTCTTTGAAAATTATATATAACAAAACTTCAGACGATACAGCAACATAACGGTTAAAGATAAATAATAAATATACCCAATCGCTTAATTTATATGAATATTTACAAAAAAGACAGCTAGACAATATGATCGGGCAAATAGTTTTAGAGATATATACATGTAAAAACAGTGGTAAAATTAAACACGTATATATGTACGAAAGCACATGATATTCAAAATAATAAAAACAAAATTAGTTAATCATTACACTTAAGGATCATAAAAATAAGATTAAAATGTAATTTTCCAAAAAAAACACAGTTTTAACAGTTAATACACTTTAAAAATATATAATTTATATTATTGTTTATTTCCCTCAAGTAGAGTGTTGCGTTTTCAGATAGCTTTTTCTTTGCAAGGCATTCTTCTTGTTTTTATTGTGTACGAGTCTTTGTCTGCTGCTCTTCGTCAATCACTTTACACACTTAATCTATTGCATATTGATTTGCAATCTGTTTCACTGTAACGTGCATTGAAATAAACATAAAATATATACAACTACACAAACACTAAGCCACTCCACAAAAGCCAATCAACAAGAAACGGAAAATCTACTACTGTTGTGGAAAAGAAGTAAGTAACTTTTAAACAAAAACACAAGTAGAGAATACAATTAATTCCAAGTAAGACAAATCGTTCGCTGCTATTTTGTGGAAAACTATAATTAATGTTAACAGTATGTATATAATTTTCGTAAACCCACTTAATAATTTCAGATTTGAATAGAGCTAGAATTTATAAAATTGTATAATGTTTGGGGAGAACTGAATAAGGAGGGGGCGGCTAAAGATTATCTGTCCATAACTATCTGAAATTGGGGCCTGCCGGCCGGCGTGGCCGTATATAGGCGAGCTAGGCGACTGCCTAAAGCGCCAGGGACTGAGTGAGGAGCCTGCAGCGTAGGTGGTGGTCAATATGGGGTGCTAAAAATAACAAAAATATATTTTTTCAGAAAAGCAAACAACTAAAAATATGTGCGTTACTAAATATTTAATATAAATTAAATATACTTTGGTTTAGAAAAAAGTTTTAATTACGTCCAGGAAATTTTATGTTGGTTTTAAAGTTTTTCCGTAAAAAAGTAAAACTAGGAACCTACCTACCCTCTACCTTCGGAAAACTATCTATAATAGTAGGGTAGGACGCCAATTGCTTGAAATAACTTTACGCATGTCTGAAAGTGGAGTTGTGGAGTGTATTTTCTATGGTTTCTATTTCTAGGCATCGAGGACAGGGTGAATTTTTTTTACATTTTATAAAAGTCCAAATGTTGGTTTTTTGGTTTGAAATGGTGGGGGGGGGCTAAAGCACCAAAACCTCTTGAGCCGGCCTCTTGTCTATTATTGAGTCTTTTTTATTGCTCATTTTCTGCAATTAATAATATCTGAAAATCAAACATTTGTAACATTTTTTATTTTTATGAAGTAAAATAACCTAGTGTTTTATTCAGAAAAGTGGTAAGAAAGTGATCTTTATATTCACAGGCCTTTTTACACACAGTCATATGTAACACAAATAATAATGAATGTACAGTTTCAATATATTATATATACAGTAGGCCTATATAAATAACATTCCCGTTTATTATACTCAGCAACTATAGGGCTGCGCACCCTGCTGTCTTCGCTCACTAACGCCTGTGGTAAAGCAAATTGATATTTTCACATAAACGACGGTTGATCAGGACAGAGGCACTTGGATCCTAGTAGGGTGGTGGGGGTAGCAGTGACTTGGATCCTGACCCATGCGCAGTAGGGCCAGAGTTTTTGCGTAGATGACAGGATTTTTTGTATAGTGTTAATCAGTGATAAAAGAATATTTGAAGCCTATTGTAGATTTAGTAAAATATTGTATCCCTTTAATTTCGTTGTTTTTATGAGTAAGCAATAGGCTACTTTTAATATGTGAAAACGTAAATAATTAGGTCTATATTTATTTCTACTATAAAATAACATAACTTTTTTGTGCTCTTTTTATTTTTGGACAATAATTCGTTTTAAGAAAGCAAAATCTACAGATAATTAAAATAGCGACTTTGAAATATTTGAATTTGTTTTTTTTTTTTAAATAAGTGAGTCATTTTACTTTTTATTAAATAATATTATATAATATATTATATTTTTGCACAATTTTTAATAAAAGTCTCATACAAGAAAAATCATAAATTTGTATTATTATTTAAGTAATCTTAATATATATTAATTCGCCAAGGAATCTCTTTATGGGCCTATTACGTTTTTTTTTATAAAAACCAATTTGTACAAATGTAGTGTCGTTTTAAACGTTTTACACAGCAGATTTACAAAAAAAAATATAAAATTAAAAAATATCACTGTATATAAAAAAATAACTAACGTTTAAAAAATTACTCTATGTAGGACCTTTATGTAGGAAATACCCCTTAGTTTGGGAGGGTGGGAGAACCAGTTAACGTGGACCCATGACAAGTATACCAATTTGAAGCCCAAACATTCCGATAAAATAAATTTATCACCTCCTCCATTGAAGTTTGTTAAACAATAAAATGTAAAAAGCTCAAACAATTATCCATGTTATTTAGGCCTATATGGGATAATGTTTGTCTAGGAACTCGCCCTTAGTTTGAGAGAACCATCCAACGTACGCTCATAACATATATAAAAATTTGAAGTTTAAACCTTTCCATACTGCGCAAAAATGTTAAATGTGTCATGTTATTACTTTAAATGTGTTAAAAAATACATAACGTAAATGCTTTCAAATCTATGTGGTGATTTTTATAATCATTTTGTATTTTCAACAGCTGATTTATAATTAGTGAAATATCACTACGTGCTTTGAATAGACTTTAAGGTTTTGAATTATTTTCCTGTGCTATAAACAACAAATTTAACTTTTAATGAGTAATTTTTAAACCTGTGTAAGCGTGTTCGTTGTTAAACTTTGTGAATTTGTTCAGTGATAAAATATTTAATAACAATAAGATGACAAAAATTACAAAATTTTAAACATTGTTGCTACTAAATGTTTGCGTGCGTACAGAACATAATGAAAAATGCGTGTAAGCTATATACATTTTTACTTGGGTGATAATATTCTCATATAAATACAAGATACAGTTATTCTTATAAAAAACATTAGTTAAGTTATTCATGTTCAAAAGTCGTTACCTCAGCTAAGCAAGGTCACACAGATAGTAAATATCTAAGGTTTAACAAATAATACAAAAAGCACATTAGTTTGGAAAATTATATTAATGTAAAAGCCCCTTCCAAAACCAAATACTAATTCCGCCATTGCCCCTACGCCCAAAAAAGGGCCCTCTCATTAGGCTAACTGGCATACGTATACAGTTAGTATTTTTTAGTATGCGAAATAAAAAATATTCAATAATTTGTTGAACGAGGCTTAACTTTCTTTTTGTGTGGAATAGTGACCCCCAAAGTTGGCAATATTATAGACATTATTCTATTAATTCAGTGGAGTTAAGGTACGTTGTGATTGAAGCGACTGGGGCGATCATCGCAGGGCACCTGCTTTGCATTGTTCAAATGGTCTTGTTGTCGTTGGAGCGATTATCGCTAGAGTCGCTAGCATCTATTGAGAGTGAATGGTCTTGGAGCAGATGTAATCGCAGTCGCAGATTGATTATTACAGAGTGAACAAAATATTTGTTACTTTGTGAAAGATGTCATCCAAAACATGTTAATATATAAAAAAAAGGATAATTGCAATTTACCTTATAAGACTGATGTGTTGAAATACGTACTATAATTGAACAGAATTTATATTGTATTATATTCTGTAATTTGAAATATTATGTAATATAAGCCATGGCTCTAAATTTTAATAATATGTGTAACAAAAAGGGTTAACCCATTTAAAAGGACTCAATGTTTTATATACAATTGGATGGCGTAGCAGCTGATTTTCGGATTACAATCTCCCAGAGATTAAAAACTTTAAAATTATACTGTTTATACATATTTTTTTATTATTTTTAATTAACAAATTTAATTTACTTAAACTAACTATTTATTTTATTTTATTTCCCAAATTTGTTTACATATTTTTATAAAAATACCAATAGGTGAATTAATTAATTTAAAATAAGTTTTAAAATCAAAATTATGTATTAAAATTGAAACTAAATTCAAGTTATAATACATTTTATTGAGATGTGAATTAAAATTGGTTTTATTTCTTTACTACTCGATGGTACTTATGATATTTAAGGTAGAATATAATATATATATATACTAGCTTACCCATGCGAATATTTCGCAAGTAGGAGGACCTGATTTAATACATTCATTTAATGAAGTAAATTACGTTTATTTATTTACGTTGGTTTAATTTGATTGATTTGTGTGATAGATTACACTTGCATATAGAATGTAAACAATCTAACTAACAGCTGTTATGTTAGTTAAACAGTTCCTAATAGATTGCGCCTTTCGTTAGGAATCATATTAACTTTAATATGAAAGTTTTTAATCTATTTTTTTAACGAAAACATAAATTTTAAGCTATTTGTCTATTTTTTGCCAATAGCGGGGAACATAAGCTTTAAAATTATATCAATAAATTAAATAGGTACAATACCTGCTTTTTTGTCTTAACCAATCCTTAAATCACTATGTGATTACCGCGGTTTCGGGTAACCTATGTACCCATCTTCAGATCACAGAAATAAATAATTCCCTTCATGAGGTCGTCAAAACATTAAAGTTAATACACAAAACAAAATTCCAAAACACGTCACGAAACACATTAAAACACTTTCTCAAAAAACACAT
>JAGFPH010003227.1:67397-97966 GCA_018207615.1 Philaenus spumarius | reverse complement strand
ATGTATCTTGAACGGATTTGCCACAGTTCCTTTCTTGTCTGTAAGATAAACACGCTTCGTGTCAGAATAACGTTTAGATTGAAAGAAACTGTATTAGATTGTCTCATACTTTGTTATACTATTTATTGCAAACAGACAAGTATTATTCTAATGTATTTTTAAGAGGATAGCTAGTGTTATTTTCCAATCAGTAAGATAAACGCGTTTCTTGCCAAGAAACCTTAATACATAGACATATACTGTAGAGGAATTTCTTTTACCGACATATTTACACATATGATTTTAATGCATATTTAACAGTTTAGCTATCAATATTTTCTATTCTTAAGGGAGTGCATTACCACTAGAGTAAACGCATTGCAATCAGTGAGCGAAGTAAGCCTTAAAAATACTGGTCTATAATATTGCATTGTAAGGCGTTAGAGAACTAGATTAGCCCAGTCAATAAAGGTTTTGTGTCGGAACTAATTAGTGAAAAGCTGATTTTTTCATGGATGTTAGTTGATTATATAAGGAATATTTTATGAAAAGTCCCCGCTCCTCTCCCTCTTGTTACCTCTACCCCCCCCCCCCTTAAAGTTCACGTTTGAAAGACTTTTTTATTTTGTCAATATCTAAGAGATAAACAGCGATAGAGTAATTTTTATTTCGTTATTGTAATCCTTATAATATTCCCTATCAAAAATTTTCATTGCGTTTAAGCCATAAAACAATTATTTACCGTGTATTTTTAAATTCAATGTTAAAACTTTAACTTTTCTATTACAATAATTACATGTTTAGCAATTTTTTATTAATATGAGACAAGTTATGAAAAAATTGCACAAATAAAACTTTTAGGGTATTTTGCAATCTTTATATTGATATAAGTTTTATAAATGTTAAGTGCAGACAGTTGACTTAATCGGCCTGGCAAAGGGAGATGGCGAAGCGCGGGGCGTACGAGTCCTCGAGGGCCGGATCAGCCAGTTGGCGTATCAGCGGTCAATCTGCAGTAAAGGCCTATTGTTTGGACTTTTATTTGTATAGCTGGTCTAATTATGGGTATTACAATGGTAAAATAGACGAAAACATTTATTTTATTTTTTCATTATTTATTTATTTTCTGGTTTTTATTATTGCAGTAATAAACACACAATATGATTTCTTTTAGCCAAGCCAATAAAGGGAAAAAATAGGCCTTTGTTAGATATAATTAGTGAAAAGCTAAAATTTTGTTTATAAAATTGTTAATGTTCTTTATATTAGGAGAGCCAGTTTTGGTTCGGAGGATATTCCTAACCCGAAATCATTAGGACCGTTCCATTAGCCATCAAATATGGATCCACCAGCAGCCCCGGACTGGCTAAAACAGACAGGTGTCAAGCAGCAGAACATGTTTTGTTTACTGTCAATTTATTAATACACCAATTTATTAATACTGTTGGTAGCGCTTGGGCCTGAGAACCAAATGCTACTTTTGAAAACCAGTAACTGGACGATTACATGGAAAAGTGTATTACAGTATTTCCAAAATCATCAATAAGTTGAATGACATAAGGAAGCTTAATCTGTTTGCTTATGCCATAACAACATCTTAAGAGGTTGTGACACAACATCTTCTTTTTTTGGTCTGGGAAAAATACAATCTTTGGACATTTTACAAAAGTCAGAAGAAGCTCAAACACAAGCATCGGTGTTTCTACGTCAAGATGATTCCAAAGAACTGAAAACAAACGGGTAAAATTTTATCTTAACAGAAAAAGCACATGAACTTCAACGAAACTCGTTACTTGCAAAAACTTGCAAAACAATCTAATCTAAGTTCAAACTTCGACCTTGCAAAGCATCCCTCCCCTCATCAGCATTTGTTCGGGGTTTATTTGCAAGTGCAGACATGGCTTGGTAACAGATTGGATGCCACAGTTTGGAGTTGGAAGATGGAAAAGATGAAAGAAAATGGAGGTTACAGGAAAGCTTTAACACCAACACTAAGTTCTAAGGTTTTTGATAACCTTCTACACCTCGTGACTTGCAGCTGTAAGACATCTTGTCTTAAATATTGTGGGTGTCGGAAAGTAGAACTTAATTGTTCAGCCATGAGTGATCACTGTAATGGGCTTTCCTGTGATAACAGTTCTAATAATGTAGATGAAATAATTGATGACCAAGCCGAAACTGGATTGGAATAAAACAGTAGCAAGAATGTATCCACTGTCTTATATAAAACTGAAACACTCTACTTTTATGTGCCAGTATTGTATATATCCCAGACAATTTTGAGATATTGTAAATAGCAATTTGAGTGATGGGTGGATGGTCCATGATGGTGTTTAGACAGTAAACAAAACATGTTCTGCTGCTTAACACCTGTCGGTGCTGGTTTTAGCTAGTACGGGACACGGCGTGGCGGGTCCATAGGTGGTGGATAATGGAACGGCCTTAATAACTTAGGGTTATAAATAATCCCCCAAACCAAAACCGGCTCTGCTAATATAAAGAACATTAACAATTTTATAAACAAAATTTCAGCTTTTCACTAATTATATCCAACAAAGGCCTATTTTTTTCCTTTGTTGACTTGGTTAAATAAAATCAGATTGTGCGTTTATAAGTACAATAATAAATACCGGGAAAAAAATTAAAAGGAAAACAAAAGTTATGTCAATTTTACCATTGTAACACCCATAATTAGACCAGCTATACAAATAAAAGTCCAAACAAAAGGATTTTGTTGCAGATTGACCCCTCTTATGCCAACGGGCTGATCCGGCCCGCGAGGACTCGTATACGCCCCGCGCCGCGCCATCTCCCTTTGCCAGGCCGATTAAGTCAACTGTCTGCACTTAAAATTATTTTATAAAACTTATATCAATATAAAGATTGCAAAATACCCTACAAGTTTTATTTGAGCATTTTTTTCATAACTTGTTTCATATTAATAAAAAATAGCTAAACATGTAATTATTGTAATAGAAAAGTTAAAATTTTACATAAATTTAAAAATACACGGTAAATAATTGTTTTATAGCTTAAACGCAATGAACATTTTTGATAGAGAACATTATAAGGATTACAATAACGAAATAAAAATTACTCTATGGCTGTTTAACTCTTAGATATTGACAAAATAAAAAGTCTTTCGAAAGTGAACTTTAACGGGGGGTAGGGGGAAGCAAGAGGTCGAGGGGCGGGGACTTTTGTGTAAATACTCCTCTTATATATTATTGTAACATCTGACAAAATTTGAGCTTTTCCTAATTACTTCCAACAAAGGCCTATCTTTTCCCTTTATTGACTGGGCTATATTTATCTCTTGTATACACTTACATCTTTACTAGTGACGGTCTTAATTTTTATTTCCGTCATGAGTACACGATATACAAATTTTCAGGAAACTCCCATGTTTAGTAGATAAAAAAATATAAAAGACCCGATGTTTTACTGTTTTCATCTGACTTGACTGAAAATCCTGTGTTTCGTCCTGTTTATAATAAACAAGACGAATAATTTAGATGTTGATGAACGATTTTCTGCAAATTACAAAAGATTATCTTTAAAATTCGATGAAAGATAAATTATATTGAATATGGCTGTTTAGGACTGTTTTGTCCTGGTATTGCACACCCTTAATATAAAATTCTTTTCAAGAAACCGCATTAGATAGACATATTCTGCAGTGAACTTTCTTTTGCAAACATGGTTATGTTATTGGTTAGATGTTTAGTTCGATGAATGGAGTGTTGAATCATTGTTGTTATTAACATCATGGTACTCATGGTTTTTATTTGTATCATAAATACTATACATACAGAGCTATGTTATGTTCACTTATTTCGGAAATAAATAATATATCAATAACACTTAGCATTTAACACAGTACGCTAACATTATCAATTAATCTGACTACAACTTCGTGTATTGCACGTTACAGGTACAACGTGGACTCAGGAAATGGTGTGGTGCATCGCCAAAGACTTAGACTTCGAGGGAGCCAAAGTGAATCTGCCAGAGAGATTTCCCTTTTTAGAGTAAGTAAAGCGTTCATTTCCTCTCTTTGTCGCCATCTTTGTCTAGCTTTCTCCCTTTTCGTTTTTCTTCCTCCCTTTCTTTGCCTCCTTCTTTGTATGTATTTATTCCTTTCCTTATTTTTTCTCTCTCTACTCTGTCTCAACCCTCTCTTTCTCTTACTATCTCTTTGTCTTTCTTCCTCTCTTTTATCATCTCTCCATTCCGTTTGTGTCAATCCCTTCTTTCTATCCAGTCTTTCACCCTCTTCGTCTGTCTTTCTCCCTTTCCTTACATTTTTCTCTCTCCGCTTAGTGTTAACGCACACTTTCTCTCAATCTCTCTCACTTTGTCTCTGTTCCTGTTTTATCTCTTGCTCTCTCCATGCCTTGTGTGTCGTCGATCCCTTCTTTCTCTGCCTCCCTCTTTGTGTCTTTTCCCTTTTCCAGATCTTTTTCTTTCTCTACTCTGTGTCAACCCTCTCTTTCTCTCACTATCTCTGTGTCTGACTTCCTCTCTTCTTTGTCTCTTTCTCTCTCCATTTTGTGTATGTGCGCCAAACCCTTTTTTCTCTGGCGAACTGTTTGTCAGTCTGTCTACATTTTCTTATATTTTTCTCTCTCTACTCTCAACGCCCACTTTCTTTTAATCTCTCTCGCTTTGTCAGTCTTTCTCTCTGCATTCCGTGTGTGCCAATCCTTTCTCTGTAATTCTTTTTGTCTGTCTTTCTCCCTTTCCTTTCCTTTTCTCTCTCCATTCTGTGTCAACGCCCACTTTCTCTCACTCACTCTTTTATTTACTAAATGCATGTACCCGGTTTGTTTTCCCAATGGGGTTTGGTCAACAAGTTACTCTTTTTCATAATCAATTGAATCGGATCAAGCTTGGTTCTCGAAGACACCTTGCTTTGTTGACTGTATTATATAAGTTTTTAAAATTGAATGAATCAAATTATTTTCAAAAAGTTTTAATTTTTTGTCTGATATACATATTGTCAATACAAGTTTGGCTTCTAGAATTCTCCAAATTCCCCTTCACCGTACATCCATCTTTAATAAATCTTTGTAGTTTTCGGTTGCAGATTGTGGAATTCTGTTGTTGCTCGGTTGGGAAGGGGTCAGGTAAATTTAAGTTTCCGGGGAAAGTTTTTTGGCCGTGCAACTGGAGAGTGTATGATTTCGTTGTAATATAGTTCTGTTACTCTTATTGTAATTAATGACATTTATTATATGTATTTTCATGTTTTATAAAACAATTTCATAACTATTTCTGGTCTTTTGTATTCATTCAGAGACTGAAGCTTGGGGTTATGTTTAGTTTTATTATTAGAATGTAAAGGTAATTTATGTTTCTTTATTGTTGACTTTTACATATTGTATTCATAGTTTTTTGTAGCATAATTATTTTCTTATCATTTAGTTTACAATGTATTACTTCTATTTATAGCCTAGGTCTTATTTGTAAATGTTTATTTTGTGACAGCCGAAAAATATAAATAATTTGAAAGTTGCAATGGGCCGCTTTGAGACTGAACATGTATTATTAAAACTGAAATTTCGATTTTATCTTACCTTTCAATAAACCAAAGAAGCTTCAGAAGTTGATTAACAACACAAGATTTGTATAGCAGTTGGTTATTAATTGTAACAAAAAATAAATAAGCCCTTACATAAAAGTTACACGCCCTTGAGTTAAAAAAAATAGTTTTTTTTCATCAATAAGAAAAAAAATCACTTCCTTTTACCTTATTAAAACAAAAACCCGCCTTTCATTGCTGATGAATTAATAATTACTAAAAATAATAATACAGAAATGTGTATATCCTGTTATATACATAACTACACTAACTGGTGAACTACACATAATATGTTCGCATTAAGATGATTTCAATACAGCAATAACTATAACATATAAATATATATAAATCCAAATACGCATAAAACATGTATGTATGTATATATACTTTTAGTATAGTTTTATTTTTTCCGTTTCGTCTTGTTGGCCAACCTTTCAATAAAAAAAAATGTTTGATCTAAAACAATTAATTTGGTAAACAAAATGTATTAAATGTGACGTCACTAAGTATATAAAAAAGTTTAATTAATTTAGAAAAAGTACATTGGAGACTGTTTTTGTCATAATTTACATGTCTGTTCCACCCAATTACTTTATTTCTAAGTACTAATATAAAAATTTACACAGTGAAACATATCTCTATAGGATTACAAGTGTTTATGTGCTCAGAAAATCAATCTAAAGTTTGTAAAAAAAGTTGTCCCATTTAAGTCAGCAAAAAACACGTGATAAGTTTTAGGTTTTTTTTTTAAACACCGCTTAAGTTTTTTTGTTGATTGTCGGTTTCAATTAAAGACATATCTTTGAATTAAAGTTGGCAGTTGCATTTTGAGGTAATTGTTGAACCAGTTTTCAACAGGCTTACAGATTAACTGTTTAAAGACTTTCGGCACTGTTTTCTTTTGTTAAGTTTAAGCACTTGCAAGATTGCAATTAAAAACCTAATCACATTTAAATTTTCATCATGTTAAAAACACTCGCGTAAGTCGGCAGATGTCTTGAAAATGAAATGGCGGATTTTAGAAAACAAACCAGAATGATAGTGAAAGAAACGGTCCAAGAGGCGAAATTATTTAGGAAAGGAAAGGGGCAGTATATGCTGTACGCATTACCTTGGAGTAAGTTTGGTTAAGAACTTTTAAGGAAGCAAACTGGTAGCTTTTAAAACTATGAACGTGAATGAGGACACTTTCTATGTGTCTTTGAATGCATTTTTTATATATTTTGTATTGTAAAAATGTACGTATTTTGTTGACGAGTACAGTTTAGGGGCTTAATAGCCTCGACTGCGCCCAAATGATGGTGACTGATCAATCATTTAGTTTGCCCGTCTTCCTCCCTTTCTTTATCCTTTCCTCTCTCCACTTTGTGTCAACCCCCACTTTCTCTTTGTCTGTCTTCCTCTCTTTTTTAAATATTTTTCTCTCTCCATTCCGTGTGTGTCAATCTTTTCTTTCTCTCCACTTTTTCGCAATCTTTGTCTGTCTTCCTCAATTTTGTTATATTTTACTTTTTCCACTCTTATGTTAACGCTCACTTTCTCTCTCTCTTTCCATCCCCCCTCTCTCTCACTTTGTACGTCTTCTCTCTTTCTCTCTCACACTTTTTCTGCCTTCTCTCTTTCTCTCTCTCATTAACTTTGGCTGTTTCCTCTCTTTCTTTCTCCATTCCGTGTGTGTCAATCTTTTCTTACTCTCCAATTTTTCGCACTCTTTGTCTGTCTTCCTCCATTTTGTTATATTTTACTCTTTCCACTCTTATGTTAACGCTCACTTTCTGTCTCTCTCTTTCCTCCCCACTCTCTCTCTCACACACTTTGTGTGTCTTCTCTGTTTCTCTCTCACACTTTGTCTGCCTTCTCTCTTTCTCTCTCTCATTAACTTTGGCTGTTTCCTCTCTTTCTCTCTCCATTCCGTGTGTGTCAATCTCTTATTTCTCTCTCAATCTCCGTCTCTCTAAAAGTTTTATTGTTTTAGGCATACACCTTTATTCAACTACCAGGACGTTCTTCCCAAGCACCCGGATCTGATACTTCCCGACTACGTCACCAACTCGATCCGTTACATCAACGAAATGCCTTCACCGAGGTTCATCAAGTCACATCTTCCCTTCAGCTTGTTGCCTACCCAGCTGCAGGAAGGAGTTACAAAGGCCAAGGTACGTTGAAAACTTCAGTTTGTTATCTATAGAGTCCTCGATCACGCAAAACTCTCACCTGACGCTAGATGGCACTGATGCTCACACGATACGGTAGATTAGGCAAGCCGACCAACACAGATTTTGATTAGCGTCGCTTCGTCATTGAACCACATCGACCTTTACAATGCTTGTTTACAATGTTGCCAGTACCAGTTGCAATGTGCAAACAGTATGTTGTTGTACCAGTTAATTGCATGTACCAGGATGTCCTTTCATTGCTTGATATGTGTTTATATTAAACACTTAGCAGCAGCTAACTTTCGATAAAGAAGACCCTACCCAAATTACTTTAAATTTGCCTTGATCTTTAAATTGTGGATTTATTTTATTACCTGGATATGTCTAAATTTTATTATTATTATTTTTTTTTTTTTTTATTGGCTGAACCTAGAGATCTGTCCTTGAATGTAATTTAAATTAACTTTACATTACAAAAATGTTACGATTTACTGCCTACAGCATTTTTTTTTTAGTTTGTGTTTGTATCATTTCAAAATACAATAATTAACTTATTATCCTCAGAAATTATCTTCTGAATTAAATTATCTACAAGTTTATATCCATTTAACAAAGTAAATTTACTAAAAATCTGCAGAAAACATGTTTATTGAGAACGAATTTTGAATATTGCGTCAGATATCCAAAACATTACCGTAGTTACAGATCTGGGTCATATTTTATTCAATAATTTGTCTGTTCATTTTACATAAAATAAATTAAATTTTACACTTTAATAATTAACGCCCTACATATTTCACTAGGGCTTCGTTTCTGCGGAGAATCTGAAACACGGGCGAAATCTATCGCCAACTTTTACTCTATATGCAAGATTACCAAAATGCAAGATCTCTTGCCGTTCCACGTCAGAGTGCTCCTTGTAAAATCTCTTATATTTCCATATTTTACTTACTGTAACACCGTAGTCGGTGACATGTCCTTGGAGTTGGCTAACAGATTGCAGCGGGCACAGAATTAAAAATCGCGATGCTCATGTTTCTCTTTATTATAAAACTCTCAACATCTTAAAACTTAATGAACATCGGACATATCCATACTCTGATGATGTTACATTCCATTCTACAAACTGGAGTGCCGACTTACCTGACAGAAAAGTTTGTCTATATCTCTAACATAAGTGCAAAGAGGACTAGAAGATGTGACACTACTCTTGCTATCCCTTTGCACCGGACTATGAAATATAATAAATCATTTACTGTGTCCGCTTGCCGTCTGTGGAATTCGCTACCGGATGCAATTAAGTCTGCTGACGGCCTTGTCTAGTTTTCAAAGCTATTGATGTCATATTTATTGTTCAGAGTGGATGATGCATCCCAGTTTTGAGGCGTACATTGGAAGTGTTTATTGTTCAGTTGTATGAATGTGTATGAATGTTTAATTATGATTGTAAAGCGTATTAACCGGTTTGTATTAATTGCTGTTAATGTTTTTTATAAATTGCATAAGCTAAATTTATTATTATTTGTTGTCTGTTAAAGTACTATTTATTTTTAAGAATTTAATTTTGTATATGTTTGTAATTTTGTATATTATGTTTGTAATTTTGTATTGGGGTTAGGTGGAAGAGAGGTCCTAATAAATAGTCCTAACCTCGCCCCAAAAAATAAAGTCAATATCTATCTATCTATAAGGAAATATTTCCAAACCTATGTTTATATGAACTTTTTCATTATTTTAATAGTGGAATCAACTCAGAAAGTGCTTGGAACACAATGCGAATCGCCTTGTATAACTGAAATTAAATTAACTTTCCAACTATGATGAGGATATTTATATACATTTAAATGAGTGAAACTACCACTTTTGTTACAAAAACTATGAATGTAATGTTTTTATGTCCCTATCGTTAACTCGTAACTTCTAAATGTTGATTTGATTTGATAATTTGAAAAATCTTACATCTGATGACAATACAATAGTTTTTAAATGTTTTGTTCGACCATTTCCCATCACTTCGGCCATAAAGAAATAATATAAGACTTTTGGAGACGCATTTTACGTCCGATTTGGTTCAAATATGGTACACACGTTGGTTTTCTAAGTCGCTCGGATGAGTTCGTCAACAAAAAAAAATCCAAAACAGGAAGCACGATTTTTGACTGGAAATAACATTTTGTTGAGATTTTTCTTACTAGAATAAAACTTGTGTGTGGTTTTATCAAAGATAATAAATATAGGAGATTATTCTGCACATTTTGTTTTTACTCGACCTGTAAAATACCATAAAGTACTCGGTTCAAATCCAAGTACAGTAGAGACAGCTTCTGATCCTAGGCAGACAGCGGGAATGAAAACTCTCGAAGTGCAATCCATAATCCGAGACATCAAAAGTCGTGGTGCAAACTCGCAAAGGTGCTAGCGGATCGAAGCAGCGCGTGAGTCGGGGCTAAGGTGCCAAAACATTCTACTACTATATGTCG
This sequence comes from Philaenus spumarius, assembly GCA_018207615.1. Classification (NCBI taxonomy): domain Eukaryota; kingdom Metazoa; phylum Arthropoda; class Insecta; order Hemiptera; family Aphrophoridae; genus Philaenus; species Philaenus spumarius. The sequence continues at coordinate 87,767 of JAGFPH010003227.1, read as the reverse complement.
TACACGGAGGCAGCTATTCATTGCCTTCGTGATTAGACCAATTTCCCACAAAGTTGGTTGAAACAATAAAACAAATAAGCTGAATTTTGGAAATTCGCTCAACTCACGTCAGCAGTTCAGCTGCGTGATCGAATTATTTCTAATTGTATTTTCTATGTTGAAACAAATAAATTGCCGTAAAATTCGATACCACGACTCTAACAAAACGATCATTAAAGAAGCGAAGTCGGGCCCTTGATAATAAATTGCTCACTCAGTCCCATCCCAAAAAAACTCGGTAAAAGTAAAAACGTTTGGGAATATAGCCCGGGGCAAAAATAATTCTCTTGTATAAACTGATTTTTCTTGCTGGGCAAAACTCTTGAGTCTATAATCTATAGAGTTCTCATCCAATGCCGGTATCGATTGTGTTAAAGTTGATACCTGAATGACAAACAGTAGATACAAAATTTGGATTATCATTTAAACTGGGAGTGTCCTATAATGAAATTTACGTAACAAGTTGTCTAGAATTAAATATTTATGCGCAAATAAATACCTGAATCAGTATAAACATGATAGTTAATATGTAATATACTGTTTGTCATTCACACTTGAAGTATTGTATACCGCTCTACCATATCAGCAGTAGAAGTACATATATCGGCGTGAATCCTGGCACTTGGCCTCACCCTGGCGCCACGGCCGGGGGTGTGGGGAAACAAAACATTTTCCCACACCGCTTTCTAATGTGATTCATCCTTCAAACGAACTAGTGGATGTTTACCTCACCCTTAACACGTTCACTGCTACGCAAATTTCATATTTCCTATGCTAGGAGCTGACCTTTTATTTTTTATATTTATAGCCTAAATGAGTAGAAATTACTTTATTTTTAATTTGTGAACCTTTCTACGTAATAATAACTAATATTTTAAAGCGGACGCACATGGGCTTAAAATTGGCGTGCGAAGCACGCAATGCTCGGTGTATTGAAAATTCTCCCAATACGGGGGTTGGCGTACGAAGCACGCATTGCATTGTGTATTGGAAATACTCCCAATACGGGGGTTGGTGTGCGAAGCACGCAATGCATTGTATATTGAAAATACTCCCAAAACGTGGGTTGGCGTACAATGCACTGTGGGTCGGCCGCTTCTCATAGTATTCAGTGCCAAGTGTACATGTGCGTCCTTAGCAGTGAACGTGTTAAACAGATATGTACCAGGTACTGATGTTTTTAGTCAGGTTAGTAGCGGTTTGCTCAAGTACCAGCATTCGCGCCGGTACCTGTACGTAGTTAGAAATGCGTTTTCGTTTGGAAAAGGGAATACTAGGACCTAAGAAGAATATTCTAGAAAGGAGAAACAGTTTTAAACAAGAATTTTAAACAAAGAGATTACCCAGTTTATACAGGATGTCTAGAAAATATTGTTCCAAATTTCACCAGGCATTATTGTACTATTATAGTTGTTTCTGTATTGTTTAATACAATACCAAGCAATTATGTTTTGAGTTATTAGCCGATAACTAAATGGCTTAATTTTCTGTTCGTTCACCATAAACAGTACACATGATAAGCACCATCCAGTGATAAATTCTCATCGTCCGTTACAATGAACGTAACTTTGATGCCATCTTTAATATTGAAAGTTAAAACCAGTGCTGATATAGTAAGACAGATTCCGTGGAACTGCGCGCAAAACATCACGACCGCTGATGTACTCAAGTGGATCCAAGAGATCCTTCCCAAACTCCTAACGGAGAGGGATACGAAAACCATTATCATAACTATACTAACTTCCCTAGTTGCCATATTCATGCGAAATGGATAGACAACTCAAAATTCTCGCATGGAATGCCAATGGAGTCCTCAGTCGTAAAGCTGAACTCCGAAACTTTCTCCAAGAAAGAAACATCGATATTGCTCTAATATCCAACATTCCATGCTACACGACCTATCGTACAGATCGTCCCAATACCCAAGCTCGAAAGTCCGCAAGTGGAACGGCCTTACTGGTTCACAGACGGATCGTACATCAAACGATTCCTAACGATCCACTATCTCCGATAGAGCGTACAGCAATCAGCATCAATTCCCTTGGGAAGGATATACGCATAATCTCTGCATATATCCCTCCAACTGTCACATTCCTCTCAAAAAACTTCTCTCATCGGATGATCCAACCATCCTAATGGACGATCTAAACTCCAAACATCATGACTGGAACTGTCGTATCGCAAACCCACACGACAAAGTGCTGCAAAAGTTCCTGCACAATCACCCAAACATCAAAGCGATCGGTCATTATCCCGTGCACAATAATTACTTACCAGATTTTCTTGACATTGCCGTGTTAACTGGAGGAAGTACTCCGAAGTTATCATCGCCTGCCAAGTGTTTAAGTACGATATGCTTCTTTTATTTGGTTCGGTAGGTTAAATTTAGCATAAAAGTAAACGAAGTCTTATAAATAAGCATTACGTATTGGACTGCAGGTAAGACAATCGCTACTCTGGCAGTCGAGTACGGTATGCGTATTTTGCATTTTGTTATTGTGACTATCCATATAATACTAAATTTCGTATAGTAAGTTTATTGTATAGAAGTTTTTAATTTTTGGTTGTATTTTATCTTAATGTTAATAAATGCAATTATTTATTATTACTGGATCAGGACAGGTTTTATTTAGGACTTGAGTTCTTACCAAACTAACATAATAATAGGGTTTTCAAAGTAAATATAACTTTGTCCTGCATTTATAAATTAAACGAATAAAGTCAAATGAAAAACTATATATTGTTTATCTATTCTAACAGTAGACATTACGTGCTACGCAAAACAGTTTTTAAAGGGCAATTGAAAGCAATAAAAAACTCAAAGGTATACAAGCTTTTTTGACGTCAGGAAAATAAGCTATTAATTTTGCAGAAAACATTGACGAAAGTTCAGATTTGAAGGTTTTTTTCTTGATTTCATATCGGCAAAATACCAACGATTTTATCAACGTGAATCTGTCGGTCCGTTTAATTTACTGTCGACAATAAAGCCAAGCCACAGGGGTTCTTGAGGCCTTGCGCATCGTGGTCAGACAAGTCCCTTACCTGACTCCGTAAATATACAGACGTCTCGGCTGACGAGCTGTGAATCCCCACTGACTCCACCACTGTCCCACTGTATGCTTTGACTTTTATGAAACATTCCCTCAATGCAATTGGAACAATAATAACGCATAATCTCAAACTTTATTGACATCCTCATTCGGATCTCCGAATTTGTTCTTTTTTATTAACGTATTTCCTGTATGCCAGTTAGACTAATGAAGACGTAAGCAACAGCGTATAGCACAATATCGACAGCCAGTAACTACATTCAAACCTACGCAACCTGTGTTGGTAAGTTCTAACACCTTGACTTACGCTCTCTGTCACCTTTCTAGTTGTATAGCTTTTCTTCATCATGTAGGACTCCGAGTGTACAGTACGATTTTAATAACATTTTTCCGAGTACATTCAGTGACCTTGTGGCGGCGCGAGGAGAAACCCGAGGGACAATGTTAGCCTGAAAACATTAGATCGTCTGTTAATAGCCCAATTATCTTTCCTAAACTCTAATCACCATCCAATACAGAGAGAAAGAGTTGTGAATAAATTAAACTTTTATATGTTGGCTAGTAGCGATACAGCCGGCTTGAATTTCAAGTCACGAGATCGAAGATACATGCATACATGAGCTTGTGCTTCGGATTCTATTTAAGAATGCATAATCAGTTAAATAACTCTAAATTATTGATTAAGAAGGCTCTAATTTTTTACGTGCAACCGTAAAATATAGAAATGATTGTTTGAAAACACCCAAAAATGTGTTTCAAATAATTGTTTACTTAATTAAACCTTCCGTCAAAAGCAGTAGCCGACTATTTCTTTCAATTATGAGGTATAAGACGAAATCGCATAGACTTTAAAAACAATTTAAAATACTTCACAATTTTTAAGTTGAAAAACGTCGTCGAGACTTGTTAGTCTGAAGTGTATGCTTTCGCTGTTTTACTCAAGGCGAAGAAGCGCCCTTAAGAAGTGTAAAATTGACTTTAGGAGGCGGAGGTGGAAGACGAGTAATTGCGACGAGAACTACTGAAACACTGAATGTAGCCGATAAGATCCCACCTTCAGATACTCGTTGTTACAACTTCAGGACTGCATGTTGAATCGAGCGAAAGAAATCAATTACGGGGAAGGCCGAAGAGGTTGGCGTTAATAATTTAGTTTTGCTGTAAAAAATTCCAATAATTGAAGAGGAAATTCGACGCCAACTCCTTCATTTTTAATTAAATGCGCTTTATACTTATTTTATAGCGGCAGCCGTCTTGCCCGTTAAGGATTACGAATTCTGGAGTATGCAAAAGGTAATATAAAGTGAAAGTCGTAATCCTTAAAGTGAAATTTATAATGCCATCGGTTTTATGGGAAGCATTATAATAATCGGATTATAGAATATTCGCTCTTAGATAAAACTGTTAAAGTTCTTTTACACTTTTCTATAAGAATAATTTGATACTCATTTTGGAAAGCATAAAAAAAAAGATTACGGAAAACTTGATTACAGACTAAAATTTTCTGTTTCACTTTTCCAAAAGAATAATATTCATTACAGAAAGTATTATTGCAATGTGATTATAGAATGCTCTTATAGCAGCATTACTTTCGTTCATACGGCGGAACAGGTCGTTCCAATATTCTAGTCCTAGTTTTATGTCAACTGCTGTAGAGTTTCCAGAACGATTTCACAAAAAGTGTTGTTGACAAGTTCCGTCGTACGAGTAGTGTTTTACTCAACGAAAATGGTGTGTAGGCCGCCCAGAACAGCCCCTGCGATTGAAAACTACGGTAGGTGCTGTCTCCGGAAGGATGCTTCACCGGATATTTTTGAAAATGAACAACGGTAAAACCTCTTCGAGAAGAACGTTTAAAAAATTTGGTGTATTTCCGTATTGAATATAAACTGGTGAAACTTTAAATGTAAGGGATCAAAAGTACTCTTCGTTTCTACAAAATGTATGGTTTTCAGATGAAATTACTGTACTCTTCAACGGTTTCATCGGCAAGCAAACAACACGTTTTCTTGGATAAGGGAGAGGCATACTGAGCCCATATTTCACTGTAGTGGGGTGGGATAGCTGAAAAAACTTCACATATTGCAACCAATGCGCACCTTTGGATTCAGATACATGTGTAGACGAGTCTAAAAAGTCCGGGACACAAATTTTCCTGGCCCTCTAGCGGTGTTGATTAACAATTTTGTTCTGGCCCGATATTGTGCGTACCGAATTTGTTGCTAATGTTGGCCTTACAGTAAAAGTGTTGGTCGTTAAAAATGTTCAAATAATTATAAAAGTTTTACACAATATTTTAAAACTTTATCATAACTTCGCAGGCATGCAACAGAGCTAAGCTTGAGCCGTGATTATGTGAGAAAGATTTTATGACTTGATTTGAAATTCCATCCGTATAAAATGCAGGTGGTCGAGCAACTCAAAGTTGTGGTTCAAGACTTTGAACAACAAAAAAAGACTTCGCAATGTGTATTCAAGTATTGTTCGATTATAACCCTAATGCAATACGGTTAATGAGCAGCGTCAATTTCACGTAAACAAAACTTTCGTTACTGGGCTCCTCAAAATCTCAGTAACTTTCATGGAAAACTTCTCCACTTTCCGAAAGTTACTGTTTTGGGTGCGGTTTCCCAGTTCAGAGTAATCTAGTGTGTTCACATGTTGAATTAATTTTTCGGACCACAACTTCAGAGGCAAGGGTTAAACATAAGAAATTTTTATTTCCAACAGGATGGTGCCACAGCTCACACTGTGCACAGTCGAGAAACAGTCGATGGCAGTCGTGAGAAACATGTTTCCTGGTCAGCCGATTCGCGTTTTGGTGACGTACCGTGGCCGCCGAGATAACAGGATTTATCTTCATGTGACTATTTCCTGTGAGGATATTTGAAGGAACGTGTTTACGTTCACAAACCCCGTAATTTAATAGAATTTAAAATGCAATCACAGAAGATGTGCTTTTGATTGAGGAAGACATGTTGACCCGAGTCGATAATTATTTTCAGAATAAGCTGGAAACATGCATTCAAATAGATGGCCACCATATGAGCGACATTATTTAAAAAAAAAAAAAATTATTTTTAATCAAAAAGTATGTTTTGACCTTTATGTGTGTAACAATAAACTAATGTTATTTTGTTCATTAACTTTATACTGTTCATTTGAAAACAGTCCGCTTCCCGTAAGTCACCCTGTACAAATAATAAGCTAGGAAGTACTACCCTACACTCGAACTAAATCTAACAAATAGCGAAGCAAATGCAAACAGAATATTTTCATGGGAATTAAGATGGATTAATAAAGAGATTTTTTGTTTTTATATAGAAGAGAGGCAATTTTCGAGTTATAAAATATGACAAAACAAGATATTACCGTATTTCAAACACTACATATAGACCTACTGAAGAATAAAGGTAGCATAATTTTAATAGTGATAGGTGTTTGAATGACATAGTAAGCATTTTTCGTTGTTTATATTTGCTATTACTCTACCTAACCTACATTTAAAAACAACTATGTCTAGTGAAGAATAATTATCTGATTGTAAATTTCCCAAGTTGGTTCGTATTGTAATACACATAAATGCTTTCAAGAAACGTGTTGTGGTTCAGTATAAGCCTAACCTAAAATTGTGTTTAAGCTTTGATCCAAACCAGCTGTTTTATTTATAATAGGCCTAGATGTTGGCCTAGTCGTTTAGGTAGCTTTGGATATTCTTGCGTTTTACCGTGCTGCTTAGAGTTGTTATAACTACACTTGCAGTGATGGCATCGGATAAGCAGACTCTTGATTTTATTGAGGATTACAGAAGTTATAGTGTGCTGTGGGACATAAGTGACAGGTCTTATACAAATAAAACCAAATGGAATGACGCGTACCGTGCATTGGGTGAAAAATGTTTATTATCATTTTTAATTAACATGTCTATCAAATCTAAAATTAAAAACCTTCGATCGTATTTTTAGCAAAACTTTCGGCGACGTCTTTCGTGTGCCGTTCAAACAGAAAGCTACGTGGAAGACGTATGCCCCCCCCCCCCCCCGTTCGAATTATCCATATTTTTGTACATTGATATCATATTAAGTTCAAGGGACCGAACCGAAACTTCGAATAGACGGTAATTTCGAATTAAAGCGGTTCGAATTATCCAAGTTCTACTGTATTGAGAAATACTGACAAGTGGGAAATTCAAAGTGGGTATGAGTGAGGACACATCAGGCATAAAATTTATATTTTTCTTTAGGTCTTCTCTTTCCCGCATCCACCTTGGACATTGAAAAAGTGTGTGCTCTACTGAGTCCACTAGTACGAAATATATTAGTAGAATTTGATTGCTACTAAGCCTCCAGCTTCTACCACGCGCTCCTTCGTTACACTCGAAGCATAAAAACTCGTCCGTTGGCCTCGGATGAGAAGATACAATCCACCATGTGGCTTTCAACCGGGTACTTTTATGGTATTTTACGTTTTGATCGATTTTGGGAGAACTAAGCGAGCTATAAGATCGCATAAAAAAACAAAATGTGCAAAATAATATCCTAAGTTTATATCTTTAGAAACCAGTTTAAAAAATTAATTCTCGTCTAAAAAATGGAAAATCTAAAAAAAATAGTTATTTCCGGTCAAAAAAAGGGCATCCGGTTGTTGAATTTTTTTGACTAACGAACTCGTCCGAGAGATTTACACAAAAAACATGTGTAGCAAATTTGGACCAAATCGGACTTAAAGTGCTGCCGCTAGAGGGCGAACACATAAATACATAATATACATATATGCATTTTAATGACACCCCAAAACGTGTTCTAGGGACCATGATCGGTGCTCATTTGCTACTCCCGACCTTAACTCTTACCTAAGGGTCACTGCAATAGCTCATTTTTCCTATGGAAATTCGCTAATAACGGAATTTTACAAGAATACTAAAACGCTTTCAAATATTGAGAGAGGAGATGTTTTAGGAACAAAGTACAAAGACACATAATATACCTGGCCTATGGTATGTGCAAGGTAACTTTGGCATACGATTTGAATGGATTGCAAGTTTGATTTTATAAACATTAAATGGTACTTAATATTGAGAATATTGAGTTTATATTCTTTAATTTAATAATGAAGTAGTCAGCTATACCACCCTTTGTATAAATGTTTACAATGTGTTTACAATAATATTTTACTTATTTAAATAAAAACCCCGAACCACAAAACCAGGAACAAAAACAATAACTAAACAACTAAATTGTAAGTTATGTTTAATACGTTACCATTATGTACATTTCGATGACATGGTCATCATCCTCAGAGGGTTTTAACACTACTGTAGTGTTACACTCTGAGGACGATGACCATGTCATCGAAATGTACATAAAGGTAACGTATTAAACATAACTTACCATTTATTTGTTTAGTTATTGTTTTTTTTTCCTTGTTTTGTGGTTCAGGGTTTTTATTTAAATCAGTGTGATTTTGTCGCCACAGTGCTCTTTTATTTGTTTAATGTTGTACTTGATAATTTATTATAAGCTTACATTAATGTAACGCTATTAAATTGATTTGTAAATACTGTATAATAATTAATAAATTTCTATTCATTATATATAAATAAATTTTGTCAGTTTCTACATAATAATTTGTTTTCAAATATCCATGTAGCCTAATATTGCATTTTTTATATGTAGAACTACTTAATGTATTCTACTTTTAATATATTCTAAATTAGTATGTTTTTCGGGTTTTTTTCGAAAATCCCCAATATTATTGTCGGACAAATGGTTCAATGTGTTTGAAATATTATTACAAAAAATATAAAATATAAATTATATGTTAGGTCATAAATATAAGGGTTGCGTGAAACCCTTAACTTTAAGGCGTCCGACAACAAGTATGCCCCGACAATTTTGTCGGACAAGGTTACCACTTAGTTATATATATATTTTATAAACGATTCTGAAAAAATCAGCAGTTAGGTGCTAAATTTTTTTACGCCATAACTTTGCCGTGTTCGGGGTGTCGGACGCGCAGAAATGACCAATCATATTTGTCCGACAAAATGTTTTTCGCTTTCTACATAAAACAAACTTTCGATTAAAAGAAAGATTATTGTTTAGGTTATAAATTTTTTTACCGCATCAAATCAATGACTTTGCCGGGTTCTCAAAGGAAAACGCCCCGCTACCGAGAATTGTTGCAAATAAAAATGTTGTCCGACTCGACTTAAATAAGAGATATACGAAGTCTCAAGAGTTAGATAAAATAAAACCTGAACACAAAATCTCACAATAAATACGTTTACTAACCTCAAACGCGTTTCAACGACAATGTCGCCATCCTCAGTGATGCACGGGCTACAGTTGAAACGCGTTTGAGGTTAGTAAACGTATTTATTGTGAGATTTTGTGTTCAGGTTTTATTTTATCTAAGTTACTTTCTCACAAGTCAAGCTCATTAGTTATTTATCTCAAGAGTTAGGTAATCATAAAATTTTAAAGGCCTGGGCCCTAGGACTATAAAATAAGCAACTGCTAAAGCGCCCCGATTCATAATTACATTAAGAATACAAAAAGTAAATACAATTTTTCTTTCACTGTGCTTCGAGGAGCAAACGCGTATATGTGGACACTCCACGACCTTCAACTGCGTGCGTTAAAACGTAAGAAGAAACGAAAAAGAAAATAAAATCGAATAAGAAATCGCATAAGTGCAGACATAGCTATTGGATGATAAAGAAAATAATTAAAATCCATTTAGCCTAATCATATCCTTAGTATAAATTCACCAGGATCATTGTTTTATCTACTTTATTAGAAACCATGAGCCCCGCTATAATTACCACGATCAGCCACTAACACTTTATCTCTAGCATACAATGACAGTATTGCGATACATTAGTAAAGCCAATCTTTTTGCAGTTGCGTACCGCTTACCAATTTCTTTTCATGAATTGCACTCGGGACTATAATTCGTATCAAGTGCAAGTCTAGAGTCAATAATGAGGAATCAGAAGGCCTACAGTAATAGGGTTAGCAATAAATACAGTTTAAACTATACGAGTACTATATTTTGAGATTACATTTGAACACTTCAATGCTAAATATAAAATCTAACAGAAAGTACTTTATTAATAGAAACAAAATTAAAAAATTATTTCTGCAATTAGTTTATTATAACAACAACAAACAACTTTAAATTGTAAACACTACCGTCACTTCTTTTACTTGCAACTTATATTAGTGGGAGTCCTGTCCTTGCTTTGTTGGACAACAGCTTTTGAAGTTAGGTTCGAAAGAATCCAAGCATAGTTTTATGTCTGTGGCAGCGTCCAACTTATTTCTCAATTTATTTTTCATAAATGTGTAGGACGAAAAAGCTCTTTCTACCAGTTCTGTAGATGGGAATTCAATAAAACCCTATTGCCAGGTCGGACAGACGTTCATATTCACTATTATTTATACTCGCAACATTTATTTTATATTAATTTTAGTATATTTATTTACTAAATAATAGTTTAATACGTGACTTAAAATTGCCTACATATGTTTGACATATTCTGAACTTAATTTGTATTTATAATTTATTATGTTTGTTCGTCAATATTAATATTTTGTTAACTACTGTATTTAATACTGTAACTCTATACACTCTATTATACATGTGCGTCATTACACATTTTATTTGCACGAACCTCCTAGTTGGATTAGTTGCATTAGTAAATTACTGTTGTTGCAGATACTGTATATAGCCAGGAATGCCAAGGATACCTGCATCTCTTACTTCCACCATTGTCAGCTCCTGGAAGGATACAAAGGATCGTTTGATGAATTCGCCCAACTGTTCGTTACCGACTCACGTAGGTTCTTTGTTATATAGAATATACTAATCCATGTACATAATCATGAGGTTGATTCCTGAAGTAAATTCACTTACTAAGGTTCTGCTATACCAGAAAAATAATAATAAATTTACAACACTTAATTTGTTATCGGTTCGAGTAACGGTTCGAGGCTTTGCAAAAATACCCATATCGCCTGCCTATAAAAACCACTGATTCCATACAAATTAAACAAAACATTTCATAAATGTAAACGCATCTTCCTTGTATAAAGATCTGCCCTCTTTAAATATTGAAAAAATTCCACTACTGTGTCTTGGCCTATCCCCTTTAATCAGTACAAATCTATTACATTTATTTGGCCTATATTTATGCATTACTACAGTATTGTCTTGTCTACAAATAAATACTATCGTATTTAACAAAAACAAAACAAAAATACAAATTCTAAACTTTAAGCCATTGTTCCGACATTAATATTGTGTTTAAAGTTGAACACTGTATAATAAATAATAAAAATACGTAATATTAACCAATCCGATTAATAATCAATTTGAATAAATATAACTATAATCTATAAAAATTATGCAAATGTAAGTATAACTATACAAATTAATTGTAACTATAAATTATACAAATGTAACTATAAACTGTACAAAAATATATATAAATTATACAAATATAACTATAAACTACACATATATAACTAACAATTATAAAAATATAGCTATAACCTATACGAATATAAATTATACTAAAATAACTATAAACTATACAAATATAACCATAAACTATACAAATATAACTATAAACTGTACAAACATAACTATAAAAAGAACTGTACAAGTATAACTATAAACATACAAATATCACTACAAACTATATAAGTATAACCGTAAACGATACAAAATATAACCATAAATTTTACAAACATAACTATAACCTAAACAAATATAAATATAAATTTTAAAAATATAAATATTAACTATACAGATTTAACCATAAACTATAAAAATATTACTATAAAATTTACAAATTGAACTATAAAAATAACTGTAAAAATATAACTATAAACTGTACAAATGTAACTATAAAAAGAACTATAAAAATATAACTATAAACTGTAAAAATATAATTATAAACTGTACAAATATAACTACAAACTATATAAATATAACCATAAACGATACAAATATAACCCTAAATTATAAAAATGTAACTATAAACTGTACAAATATAACTACAAACTATACATAATATATAAATATAAATTATACAAATATAACTATAACCTATAGAAATATAACTACAAACTATACAAATATAACCATTATTGATAAAAATTATAAATATAAGCTATACAAATACAACTAAAAGCTATACAAATATAATAACAAACTATAAGTAACATAACAATAAATAAAACTATAGTAATATAACTATAAAATATATTAATCGATCTGTCTCAAAAAATATGTCACAGCAAGAGACACATAAATAGGTATAAATATAGCTAGAATAAATAAATTAATAGCACAATTATCAAAGTTTTTGTTGTAATTTCAGCACGCCAGCCAGCACTTAAGACTCCTATAATAACCATTTATTCGCTGACTCTAACTTCCGGTGAGGGCCCCAGGGAAATTACGGACCCAAGGAGAAACGTGAGCGATGGCCCCCAAATGATGCAACAGAAGAATAATCACACATTTTCTCTGACACGCTTTTATAAACAGATTGCGACCGACCAAACGTGAGCAAACGAATTAAACGCTTCTAAGAAATTACAAGAAAACATTTTCCGGAATGTTTTAAGTGATGTTGTTTTATATACACAAATTATAAAAGTTTATGTTGCCACATGAATAATTTAAAATATTGGAAATATCAACTTAGTATACACAGTTGGATTGAATACAGCGCAGTTTACTGCGCGAAGCCGAGGATACTAACCAGAGCTCGGGCAAGCAATTAAAAACTAAAACCTGGATTTACAATTCACGGCTGATATTGCTTTTAGCTGAAATTGTATGAAACAAATTTATTTGCATAATTTTTTTTTTTTGTTTAGATATGTTTCTACTGACCTAAAATCAATCAAAACGTTATTTTGTAAACTTAAAAGTAGTTGCTCTCTTTGCATTTGTTGACAATTTTATTATTTCAGTATTATGAATGGTTATGCGGAATTTAAATGAAGAAAATCTCTCTTAATTAAATGAAATATTTCTGTTATTCGTCAAATTCTCTTAATTCATAATTTAAGAACGAAATAAATGACTGAATTCAAAACAAAATCAAATCAATTCAAATTAAAATCGTCGGTTAAAGTAGGCCGATTAAAATTTGTCATCTTTTGTTTTATTTTCCATAATGTATTTCAGGTCTTTGAGTAAAATATTATATTATAGGCTCTGTACATTTACCATGTTGAAAATCCCTAACGGCATGGACTCAGATATAGTTTGTTGTTTGTAAGCCTAAGTAGTTTCTTCTGAAGAACGGAGTAAACACTAAACATTAAAATCAATAAGCAACGAAACAAACATACAACAGCTGATTTCGTCCATTACCTTTACTACTTCACAAAAAATACATATTAAAACGTGTTTTAGCTAATGTACAGTATAATACGCAAACGTCTACTGGTTCCCTACGGTACTTATTAACACAGTACACGAGGCGCATGATCATAGACTGTATAGTATAGTAGAAATGATTCGACGATTGCAGTCAGAGAAGGGGAGCCGTTTCAATTCTTGTCTCGATCAGGCCATCCGTGCTACCGAGGCTTAAGAAAATTAAGCGTATACACAAAGTACGCACTGCGCATGAGTGTATTTGACAGAGAGAGTAGGAACGATTCTCCTACTCTTTATTTCAACTGCCCTTTGAAGTTGGAGAAGGGGAGCCGTTTCAATTCTCATCTCGATCAGGCCAACAATGGTACCGAGGCTAAAGAAAATGATGCGTATACAAAAGGTACGCACTGCGCAGGAGTGTATTTGACAGAGAGAGTAGGAACGATTCTCCTACTCTTTCCTTTCAACTGCCGTTTGAAGTTGGGGAAGGGGAAGCGTTTCAATTCTCGTCTCGATCAGTTCAACCGTGCTAAAGAAAATAAAGAAAATTATGCGTATACACAAAGTACGCACTGCGCATAAATATAGAGTGTATTTGACAGAGAGAGTAGGAACGATTGTCCTACTCTTTCCTTTCAACTGCCGTTTGAAGTTGGGGAAGGGCAAGCGTTTTACTTTTCGCTTTGATTCACTCAACTTTGTTCTACCGTGACTGAAGAAGTTTCACTTCAATAACAATTTCATAATTCCGAAAATATCAACTCCACAGCAAAACGTACATAAGAGATATTTATGACATTTTGTGTGTGTCGCAAGAGATATTTATTGTTGGTATTGTACCGAACAGTATTAAATTTGTACGGTAAACGAAATTCGGAAATATTTTTCTTATTTGTTTAATCAAAATCGGTTTAACTGTATTTCTTGGATAATTAAAGCTAGGGCGGAGATGCTTGACCTAAACTACAAGCCTAGGTTAAAAGAACATAATTTCACTTGCTCGTTGTTCAATTTACATGAGGATGAAATCATCTTTCATTTTGTTGCCAAATGCCTTATATTGATTGATTCTAGAAGGTGTTGTTGGTTAGGGAAATCAGAAATGCGTTTACGAATATCAAAACGGGAAGGATTGGCGTGCTCTAGGGAATTTAAAAAAAATGCATGGTCTCTCAGGAAGGAAGTAGTAAAACTGTTTATTTATTACAAAAACCTCCAGTAGTTGATTTTTACACTTTATTCTTTTTGTATTCCGTGAAAGATATTTATTTGAATTATTACTATTATCAAATGGTGCTTAATAAATTTTATTGTATTTAGTAAACTTTTAATTCGGTTTGTCTATTTAAAAACTTATATAAGAAAGGTATAACTACATTTTCATTATTAGGTAAAGTTAAGTTATATTATACACTATAAATAAATATTGAGCTTGACTTGTGAGAAAATAAATTACTTGATGGAGTAAAATTTGAACACAAAATCTCACAACTAACACGTTTATTAACTCATACGCGTTTCAAAGACAAAGTCGCCATCTTCAGTGGTGCAAGTGCTACAATAATCAAACTATAACTTCAAATTGTCTTCTGTGTTTCTGTGTTCAAGTTTTATTCTATATTACACACTATTTTCATATTTTTCAGGTCATGAGTTGCGTTTTAAAAACTGGAGTTTATTGATTGCGAGGACTATACATGGTGTTTCCATACTCTAGCACAAACTTCAGTATATTGTTCCTTGGGTCAAAAGAAACGTAAAACGTCATATAACTATGGGTATATTTTGTTACATTTAACGTGTGTCTGTCTGTATGTAATTTTTACTTAAAAATTCCTTTTAAGAAAACTGCTAAATGTTTAAGCCATTATCTTTGTCCTTTTCAAAAAATGGCGGCCGTTTACATTGTTCGAATTTATATTACAAAAAAAGTTTTACAATAAATTTGTAAAAATTATTTTTGTTTTAAGTATTATTAAAAATCCAAAACAGCTTATTCTTTTAAAATTAGGTAGAAATTAACCGAATTAAGAGCATTTTCGTCCATGGTCATTATGTGTACCTTTGCTAGACGGCAATGTGACAACAATGGAATAAATGACTGATGTGTAGTTCGAGACATACACTGTAATTGCATGTTGTTCTCCTTTACCATATTTCATAAGAACTCTTTACTAATAAAGTTTTGGCAGTCTAAAAAACTAGCAAAAAAAGAATTTTGTTCGATAAAAATATTTTAAAATTAACAGTTACTTTAGTAAAACAGTTTATTTATTAAACTGTTGTAACAATTGTCATAATTAAATAGTTAAAACAATACAATCATTGTTTTATAAAACAGTCCTTGTAATAGAGTAAAACAATGAATATAAAATATAACTTGCAATTACAGTGTATTTCTCCAACAATACATTAGTCCATTTATTCCATTGTAGTCACATTGCCATGTAGCAAAGAGTGCAAATAAAGGCCATAGACAGTTTTCTTAGTATTAATTTTTAAGTACAAATTTCATACAGACACAACGTAAATGTAACAAAATATACCCACGGTTATATGACGATTTACGTTTTTTTTACCCAAGGAACAATATCCTGAAGTCTGTGCAAAGAATTTGGGTACCTCTGTGTAACTGTATTATTTTTCATAATTTGTATTTTGCAAAAACTTTTTGACATCTTTGAGGATCATGACAGTAATAAGAAAAGAAAACTGAGAAGGGAAAAAAAGAAACACGAAGAAAATAAAATAAAAATGTGTTAATTAAATTTGGTAAAATCAGGTTAAATTAATTTTACTTAGGGTTTGTTAAGGGTTTTAGGAAGGAAAATTTTCAAAGGTATAAAATAAAACAAGAAAAATACGTCAAAATTACAACGATAACACTGAAGAGATGCGAGTAAACCAAAACTGGTAAAATCACCAGATTCGTACAAAATTAAACATGGATTGAGTGCAACATTTTCAGACGTAAAATTATTCGGCAGATTTGATGACAATTTCAAATTGACAAAACTTAAATAAAAGTTGACATAAAACCAAAGGTGTAGAAGAGAAATTACAAAAAGTATAATTGAAGGAAATATAAGAAGAAGAGCACAAAGATTTACATGTAGACACATCGGATTAATTATCATGATACGGAAAGTCAAATAAAAAATAAACAACATGTAAATCACATAAGAGAACATTGCACATGCCACTAGACCCTGAATGCACCTAAAGAAATCGTGATCACTTATTAAAAACCATACATAGTCCGTTGTAGACATACCCCGTCTCAGACATTTAATGTAAATATCATGCATCCTAAAATATTATCATAATACTATTAATTAGTAAAGGCTACAGAATAAGAAGATAAAACCAAAGGTGTAGAAGAGAAGTTACAAAAAGTATAATTGAAGGAAATATAAGAAGAAGAGCACAAAGATTTACATGTAGACACATCGGATTAATTATTATGATACGGAAAGTCAAATAAAAAATAAACAACATGTAAATCACATAAGAGAACATTGCACATGCCACTAGACCCTGAACGCACCTAAAGAAATCGTGATCACTTATTAAAAACCATACATAGTCCGTTGTAGACATACCCTGTCTCAGACATTTAATGTAAATATCATGCATCCTAAAATATTATCATAATACTATTAATTAGTAAAGGCTACAGAATAAGAAGATAAAACCAAAGGTGTAGAAGAGAAGTTACAGAAAGTATCATTGAAGGAAGAATAAGAAGAAGACCACAAAGATTTACATGTAGACACATCGGATTCGGAATGTATTCACGTTTATTGCGATGCGATTTGTTTGTGTTCTCTCTCTTTTATTAGTTGTTTGTTTGTCATATTTTATATGTTGATTTTTTAAACAGAAATTGATCAGTTATTGAAATTTAGAAGTTAGTGCCAACCTGGCTGACGCATGTCGATCAGTAGAGCATTGTAAAAAAAGTGTTATTTAAGAAACATTTTCATTTCTTTTATTAAATCTTAATAAAAACACTAAGATTTGTTTAAACAATATCTGACCGGGTACTACCTATAAAACAAGGTTATGCAAAAAAAGATAATATGGAACAATGTTTTCCACTCGTGCTCCCATAACTCATTTACTATACTTAAAGTACTACCATTATGTACGTGTAGTGATATTTCCTATCTTGCTTTTTTTCTTTTTAGTAAATACTTACGTGTATTTTAATTGCCTACTGAACGCCTTTATCCCTACACTCATCCACCATATTGCCGCAGTCATATTGCATTTTCTACATCCATCACCAGAAACATGTATTGTCATCAGAGTTATGTAACTGTGACGGCCAAGTTATTTCTAGTCAATCGTTAACTGTCCAATCAAATTATCAGAACGGCTTGATTCAGAAAAAGCAGCTGCGAATTGAGCTGGAAATGTTTTTAACCTAGTCAGGACCAATTCCTCACCAATTCCTACAATCGATTAGGGGCTAGTGATAGTAAGGATTGAAATAGTAAGGGTGAAAAGTGGTAACTTTTTTATAATTAATCCTCAAACAAATATTTATTGCTGCCAAACTGTAGAACATAAAAAATATAAACTTTCTCAATTAACCTAACCTCAAAATCTACAGTGAAATAGACATACGTTTTTGCGACATTATTTTTTTCTCGGTCAAAAAGACTAAATCTTGCAATTTTTGAGTTGCAAAAATTAGGTTAAATTTAAAAGAAAACAGGCTAGAAGGGCTTTTTGCCATACGAAGTTGATTTTGGGCTCGTTATCTTTGTATTTGAGGTTATGTCAAAATATGTTAAATATGAGAAAAATTCTTCTTTTTATATTCTTAAGTTAGGCAGCAGTAAATTCTTTTTAGAGGTTAATTTAAGAGTAATCCCTTTTCACCCCTAACATTTCAACCCTTATTATCGCTCACAACTAATCTACTTTTGGAATTGTGGATTGATCGGAACTGAGCCGGTTAAAATCACTTCCAGCTCGATTTAGAGCCGTTTACCATTTTCAGAAAATCTCAAATGATTGAAATATAAGCAAAAGACACTGATTTGTTTACATTATTACACGTCTGTCTAATAGAAGCGTGTTAGAAAAGAAAATATGATTCGTACTTTATCGTTCTAAATAACGCTTTGATGTGTGTAAGGCGAAGCAGAGGCTAGGTACGTATACTTTTGTATTTATTGTCTGCATCGGTTAAACTTTATGTTTGTTGTTTCAGTCTGTTTCGCTCCATTTTGGGGCAACGTTCTGAGCTACTGGAACCGTCGCGATAACCCGAACATGTTGTTCTTGAAGTTTGAAGATATGAAGAAGGTAAGACAACGTTTTTATTTACTCAGCCAAATAATAAAGTCGGACGTTTCGTTGTGAAATGTGTAGGTTATTTACTTCATTTAATTGTAAATAACAAGGCCAAACTAAATTATTATTCTTTTTTATATATGTCTAAGTACACAACATAATGTCCATTCTGACTACAAACTAGCAAATACCACATAATTGTTATATTATGAAGAAACGGCTCACTGGTAATATTCATACAGTCTGGAATAAGAGACGCGTTGAGCATAGGGCGTTTATAACTTAAAATGTTCAAAATTATTTTGAATTTTTGAAAACTCAGCCTTTGCTGGGTCCAAATTTGGGACTGAATATTGATATATTTGGTCCAATCGACCTTTAACATTATAGATTGTTTCCTGGTGAAGATTACCTACAGAAATGGAAAGTTCCAGCACAGCAGATTAGTAATACGGGTAATCGAATATTTTATGCGATTAAAAAGAAATAATTTAATAATTATTTTAATTCTAACCAGATAAATTTTCTCTCAGTTCATTTTCTTCGTTTAGGCCTAATTTCTACATTCTTAGGTTTGATACAGAAATTATTGCCTCTGTTACGCATAGCCGATACAATTTTGTAAATAAGTTTATTTTTTATTTGGTAGGTTTTATTGAAATTACTTTATTAAGGGCATTGAAGGCGATGGGGAATCTGGGTCTAATAGAAGGAAAATAGTGGAAGTGGGAAAATGCAGAAGCGGTTTGGGAGGTAAACAGAATAAGCGAAAAAATAAAGAATCGGTGTAGAAGCAAAAATTGAGGAATCAAAGGCTAGAGTTGGGTAACAATAGAAGCGAAAATGAATTGAGGAATCAATGTCTAGAGTTGGGTAACAATAGAAGCGACAATTAATTGAGGAATCAATGGCTAGAGCTGGGTAACAATAGAAGTGACAATTGAGGAATCAATGTCTAGAGTTGGGTAACAATAGAAGTGACAATTAATTGAGGAATCAATGGCTAGAGCTGGGTAACAATAGAAGCGAAAATTGAGGAATCAATAGCTAGAGCTGGGTAACAATAGAAAAAAATTTGAGAAATCATAATATAGAGAGCGTAAACAGTAGAAGCGAAATTTGGGGCTAAAGCAGTAGAGGGAAATTTGAAAGCAACAAATTTAAGAATGGGTTCTTAGGCAGTCTTGGGATGAAATCAAAAGCAACATGTGACTTTAGAAAATTTCTTACAAATTTATACAATAATTTTCTACATAGTTGTACGGTTATTGTTTGCATTATTCTATCGTAATTTGTTGCATGGCTATACAGTAATGTTTTTTAAAGTTATACAGTTATTGCTTTCTCAGGTTCAATGCAATTGTTTCATAGTTTTAGAGTAATAAGTTGTACAGTTATAAAACTATTTATTGCATAGTTATAAAGTAATTTTTACATATTCATACAGTAATTTATTTCATAGATATAAAGTAATGTTCTACACATTTATACAGTAATAATTTATTACACAGCTATAAAGTAATTGTTTACATATTAATACAGTAATCTGTTACACAGCTATACA
>JAGFPH010003227.1:44313-57443 GCA_018207615.1 Philaenus spumarius | reverse complement strand
TTTCAAATAGGGTACCTCACCGTAGTAGTAGGTTCAGTACAGGCAGAGGGCAGGCATAGTAAAGGAAAATGCCTCTGCCAGGTCACCGCACATTGAACGCAGAGTATGCGCAGTACTTGCAAAGAGCAGGCACAGGCAAATCTGTGATACATATGTTTCAAATAGGGTACCTCACCGTAGTAGTAGGTTCAGTACAGGCAGAGGGCAGGCATAGTAAAGGAAAATGCATCTGCCAGGTCACCGCACATTGAACGCAGATTATGCGTAGTACTTGCAAAGAGCAGGCATAGGCAAATCTGTGATACATGTGTTTCAAATAGGGTACCTCACCGTAGTAGTAGGCGCAGTACAGGCAGAGGACAGGCATAGTAAAGGAAGATGCCTCTGCCAGGTCACCGCACATTGGACCCAGTTCTCTGCCTGTGCTGCGAGTGACATGTCGTGTAACTTAGAGAACATTATTTTCTAAAAATATTATCTGTCAAGACTGTATAGACAACATTATTAAAAAAAAAAAAACTTCCTCGTAAGCTTTAAATGTAACATGATAGTTTATATTATTTAGGATGTACAATTTATTTACAAAATCGTATCAGCTATAAGTAACGGAGACAATAATTTCTTTATCAAACCTAATAAAGTTAAACTTAGGACTACAAGTTGAGAAAACTGTGTGAATCTGGTTAAAGTAATTATTTGATTCATTATTTTTAATAGAATTGTTAATTAGTGATGGAAAAACCCTACTGGTTATAACCAAAAACCGATGTTTGACTAACCGGTGTTTTGATTAACCGGGTTTTCTGTTATTTTTATACTATTCAATAACCGGGCAAAAAACCGACACTAACATATTTAGTATGTTATGAGTCTATAAATATTTAACACGTTGCGGTCGTGCGTAGTTCTGGACTGGCTGCAAATGCAAATACATCACTTTTGTTTGCCTATTTTTCTCAAGTCCACATTTCTGTTCTAAGTTCTATCAACTATGAAGATTTGTCATTTGTTGACCAAAAATATGTATCGCTGGTCGGAAATTCTGAGGCATCCGAAATATCGATGTCATCTTTCAATGATGTTTCGGATGAGAGGAGTCCATTAACGGATCAACATATCATTGAAAGAGTTTCTATAAATAGGTTGGACAGTAATTATTGGCCATTAATGACATTTAAACAGTCTTATTTTGTATTTCATTTCATTTTTAAAATTATATTTTTAGCTGTAAATTATTTTAAAATTAATTAATTTTATTTTTGTAAACATATCAGTACAAATTTATGTCTAAACGTTGAATTGTGTTGTTATTTTTAGTTTTAAGTCTTTTGTGTTAAAAATAAATTTATATTTTTTTCCATTTCTTGTAAAAATAAAAATTTGTCTAAACGTTGTTTTTTCTCTGCGTGAGTTTTGTGAGAGATTATATCCGTCAGGTTAAACCGATTGTGAAATAAACCGGAATAACCGCCATCCCTATATTGTAATATTGTACATATTGTATAATGCCATAATTAGGTTTACTAGGGAATAACTGTAATACCGAAGGTTGGACCAAATATATCCATTATAACCATTAGTCCCAAACCTTAATATTACATTACCATAACATATAATATTTGCTTTGGACCCAGCTAGGCTGAGTTAAAAATGTATCTAATCGACGTATGGAATAATTTCCCGTTTTTCTCAACGCGTCTCTTGTTCCAGGATGTATGGATATTATCAGTTACATGTTTCTTCATAATATTACGTATTATGCGGTAGTTGAAAATAAAGAGTAGTGCTAATTTTGGGTGAAACTAGACAATCTGTTATGTAATTGGACGAGTAAAAATATAATTTAGTTTGGCCTGTTATTAGAGAATTTCCATAGGAAAGCTGAGTTATTGCAGACTCTTATGGTGAGACCTAAGGTCGGGAGAAGGAAACGAGCACCGATCAAAGTACTGCATGCAGAACACGTTTTATATATAAGCCTTCGTGAAAAATCACAGGCATATTAATTAGATACACATCAGAAATACATTATTTATAAAAATACTATTTATAAAAAAAAACTTTATCTAGGCCCACCTTACTATGTTGAGGAAATTTTTAACTGACAACTATTTACAATTATAAGGATTATAAAACAGTAGGGCTATTTGTTAACATTTTTTATGTATACATTATTATATATAAAAATAAAGATAAAAATATTATATTTTGATTGATTTTCATTTCATATTGATATATCGAATAATTTAGAAGTTATTAATATTATAGTGAAGAAATTATTTATCGAATATGTTTATATGTTATAAGAAGATGTACGAATTTTTCCGAAGCTAAACGAATGGGTCAATAAATTTGTATAAATGAATATATTGTTGGCAAAAGGTTGTATTGATATTCATTGTATAACCTCAAATCAAATCTTATAACGTAGTATAGCATACATTAGTTCTATAGAGCTATATAGAATGCTATATAAGCATTTTTTAAATGTTATAACTCACATTTTTTAAATCAACTTAACAAGAAATTATATTATTTATTGAAGTTCTAAACATGATAACCCCAAAGTATAATCTACGCTAGGTTTTGTTGAAGTATTGCAGATGATGGGTGAAATCAGCAGTTATATTATATTGTTACTCACGTACGTACTAACTGTAATTTATGATGGCGGTATGGTTCTTAGTATGGTCAGCATTTCTATTGTGTAAAGAGACAAGCTTTGTTTTGTCAAAGTTAGACGAGGCTTCTCTCCATGTACATCAGTGTATATGAGTATTGCACGTTTATTTCTCGTAATTGTTTTAAAGTAAATAAAATTTACTGTAACAAACAGAATTTTATTTTTTAAAGCAGTTCCCTCGAATCAAAAATGTAACTGGCGCAGTCTGTAGGACACCTCAAGGAAGTTAACGAATACAACATCCGTCGGTTTTAACCGTTAATTAAAGAACTAACTAGGGTGCAGAGTGAACATCTGCGAAAATCGATTAATCATAGAGTGGATATCTATAACCATAGAGTGACCATCTATCCAACAACTAAGAAGAAAATTTGTTTTTATTACGCCATACGTAATGTGCAAAGTATTTTGGATGTCATTAAGTAAATCCTGTGATAATATTTAAATAATCTACAATATTAGGAACGAAAGCAATATCTACATAATTTGGAAACTTAATAAATTATATATAACAGGCTAGTTAAACATAAAATGTGTATATATTCTCTTATAGTACCTATAATAATTAATATCTTTATTTTTGATTTTGTAGATAACTTGAGTAGATAATTATTAATTACAGTGACTACCCATACATTAAAAAAAAAAAAACATTGGATGTGCTTAAGACCACACGTTGGAAGTGATAACTTCTATGACCTATTTATATTTTTATCAGTATTAATATTAGAGGAGAATAAAGGTCAACAAATTGCACAAGTCAATACAGTGTGGGCCATAAGTCAGTTGTCAAAAATTAAAATACAAATACCTACTTTATTTGTCCTGTACTTAACTTTCTATTTATCCTCAAACTAAAGTAACTTCAAACTGCTAGTGTCAACTAACTTATGCCTATTTGTAGTCAACTGTAGTCAAGTTCACAATAGACTACTACTGCACTAGGCAAAACATGTCTAAGGATTGCTAGTGACAACTGACTTATCGCCCACCCTGTATATTGTCAAAAAATATTATATCATATTTTGAAATTGCGTAATTATAATATAATAATTTAATAATTATAATATTATAATATAGTAATATTATTTATTCATTATATGATCATTATAATGTAAGCAGTATTTATTTAGTGACTAATGATTTTGAGTGAGGTATTCGTGTATGCACTCTACATAGAATTCTAAGAATAATTCAATACATAAGGGATAATTATTATAATATTAGCATATAATAACGTATTATAATATATTATATATCGTCTATTCCCTCTCCACGCGCTTACTTGTCTATATATACTACTAGCTGGCCCGAACCGGCTTTGCACGGATGGACAAATCAAAGTTAAATGTATATTAACAAAATATATATATCAATAAATATATATACAATAATACTATGCATTTCTTATGGGGATTTTTAGTAACTTTGACCCCCAAACCCCCCTAAAATTTAGAATTTTTTTAAAAATCTTTCTTAGTGAGCACCTATGGCCCTAGAGGAAGCTACATACTAAATTTTATTCCAATCCGTTTGGTAGTTTTGGAGAAATCGTGATTTAGTAACGTTGACCCCCAAATCCCCATTAAAATTTCGAATTTTTTGAAAAACTTTCTTAACGAGCACCTATGACCCTAGAGGAAGCTACATACCAAATTTCGTTCCAATCCGTTCAGTAGTTTTTGAAAAATCGTGATGTGTCAGTGAGTGAGTGGTATTTGACTTTTATATATACAGATTAGCTAACAGGACAATGTTCGCTATTGCAATAATATGGTTACCTAGAGCAAATGTTACATCTTAAAGTATTTTAGCTGATTCTGTGTGTATTTTGAGAAAGTGATTTTTTTACCACTTGCCTATGTGCTTTTACGCGATTTGTATTAGAAAAACGCTTTCGTCTTTTTTTCCTCGTTTTTTTGTATTTGTTCCGGATGCGACCGAAGACCGAACTGCATCAGATGATGATGTACAGTGTTCTGATAGGGTTGGAAGTTGAGACCATCGTCTGAAACCTAGGATTGGGACACTGGCTGTATTTCCTCCACACTGATGTCTATTGAGTTGTCAGGTAAAGAAGGTGTGAGGGGAATGAGAACATCAAAGTGGCCTCTCGTCAGTTCCCCAGTAAACTTTATCCTCCCTACTCCCTCAATCGGTTCGCCAAAACTCTCCCACAACAAATAACCATCTCTATACACCTAAAATTCATAAAAAATAGTTCGGATGCTGGTTGAATTTCACAGGATGTTCCAAACGTTACCGGTTTGCTCATATCCGCGATATATTATTTTTTTGTTGAATAAATATCTCCTGTTACTTTTAAAGTATATGGTTTGAACCTGCGCCAATTGTTTGAAACATGAGTAACAACTCTGGCCCTCACCTCAAACCCCAGTGAATCATGTCATGTACAATTAAAGCCAAAGAGTAGAATAAGCATTGGCCATCTGGCCTAGAAGAAACTACTCTGTGAGGAGTAGATACTCCATTAACGTGTATGACCTACATTGTTGTAATATGAAGCTAAATTTTATATTTAAGTGAGTAATAATAAGTTACAGTAAAATAAAACAATGTAAAATATTACTTTGTCAAAATGTACAAACTGTAAAGTTTTGTCTAAACTTACTTCAGTTAGACAAAAATCAATGTTCTTTACAAAACTTAAAACGCACAAATATAATAATTATTATTATAATTACCCCTTACATGTTGAATTATTCTTAGAATTCTATGAAGTGTGCATACACTAATACCTCACTCAAAATCGTTAGTCACTAAATAAATAATGCTTACATTGTAACGGTCACTATTTTTCGCATACTTATTATAATATAATATCATTATAATATACTAATATTATAATAATTATAAAAACGTATTATTATATACTATGTATCGTCTATTCCCTCTCCACGCGCTTACTTATCAATATATACTATGTATCGTCTATTCCCTCTCCACGCGCTTAGTTGTCTATATATACTATGTATCGTCTATTCCCTCTTCACGCGCTTACTTGTCTATATATACTATGTATCGTCTATTCCCTCTCCACGCGCTTACTTGTCTATATAGGCCTATACTATGTATCGTCTATTCCCTCTTCACGCTGAGATTTCAGAAACATAGTCAAGCGAAAGTGCCCAACGGGCCAATAGAAGTTATCAATTCATAACGAGTACTTGGACATGAATCCACACTATAATGGTGAACTTGCTCAAAAGGTTTATTTCAATTTGTGATAAAATAGTCAATCAATTATTTGTAGTCCAGTACTCAGAAGATTTTTAAAACGAATTTTTGCTTTCATCCATACTTGCCAAATTATAGGCACAAACCTTAGATATTGTAGTGAGTTCCAACACCAATGGGATTGTTGCACCCTAATCAAATTGCGGAATTATAAAAGGAAAGTAACGAATCACCCTTCAATTTTTTGCGAAAGAATCCAGAAATTGTTAAATTTGCAAATAGCTTACTTATTTACAAGGAACCAGCTGCAAAGGATGTACTTACACCCACAAATTAGCACTAAGAGAACTAATGTTAAGGGGACTTCAGGAACCGTTAGGGTCCTTAATGCGGACAACAAATCCTAACACACTAACGAATGTAAATTTAATGGTTTGTCCGTGAGTACCGCTATAACTCCGAAACCCACACTCTCAGTTCCATGGTTATATGGTACTGTGCGTCAGTGAAGCAGCTTGGAACCTAGAGCAGAAGTGGCCGAGACTGACCAGAATGTTCTAGAAGCTTCCAGAATGTTGTAGGTTGTTCCACAGACCACAATGTTATAGAATGCTCTAGAATGAACCTCAAACAAACTGGCTGGAATCGTGGTGTTTGGGCTTACTAGTGCATAGCTGATCATGTACGTAAGCCTAAAAAAGAAACATAGATTTATTTAGACGAAACACACTATAGTGAACTTTCAGAATTTGCCCGATAGGCTATGTCTTTCATTCATTTATTCACATCTGCTAACGAAGCCTGCTAGTGAGTAGACTCTAATATTAATAAAACAAACATTTATTTAATAACCTTGAATGTCTTGTGTCTGTTATTTTATCAATATTGTACAGTACTTGTGTTGACGCTAAAAATGCATACACTATTTCCATAAATCTGTATCTTCTCGGACAATGAAAATTGTGTTATTTCTTGAGAACAGTATATTCGTGTTTATTTCCCCTATGTTACTATGTAGGAACGGTATACGTTTATGCACAGCTGTAAAAGATAAAACAATTACTCTTCCAGCAGCCAGGCACAGCTGAGCGTAAGAGGGTCTAAAATTAATTGTACGGGTAATAATTCAGGAATATTTTCCATCTTATACGTCGCTCCATAACTATTAAAGCTCTGATGTAGCCAAGAGTAATGCTTTCGCTATATTTCATATCAAAATCATTAAATAAACAATATTAGTTATTGCGGATTTTCTTTGACTTAACGTAGAATATGAAAATCTAGTTTTCTGATCATTTAGATTCGTAAACATAACGCTAAATTTGTTAATTATCGATATTTTTCCGATGACTAACATAGATGTTTTAAAATTATATTAGTAGGGGAAAGCATACAAATCTTATAAAGTAAAATTTGACTGCAGGAAAATATTGTTATTTATAAAATTATCTAAACTACTATAGTTATTTAATTTGATCTTGAGACACTTGTTACTGTGTATAGATGTTGTCTGGTAATGATGTATACATAAAAACAGTACAAATATCAAAACATGCAACTGTACACAATAACATTAACAATAACTAAGGCAATATTTATACTAAAAACAATGTTCTGGAGATCAACTAGAAAAATCTCACTTAACGAATAAAAAGGATTATTTGAAATCCTGACATTTAGGACTATATGTATTTTTTTAAATTTCTTAAAGCCCACAGAATAAGCTCCTGTAGAGAGCAGATTGAACATAGTAGGATGTCTGGGTTTTACCACAGACTAATAGTCTGTGGTTTTACTCAGTCTAGCAAAATGCTTATGCATATGTATGCCTTTCCTGGTATTGTAGGTTGTAGGTATGCAAATCATGGTTAGTCATTAAACTATCTAGTTTAGATTTTGTGTGCTTAAGGCATTGAAAAATATATTGATTAATAACTGTTGGTATTTTGTCTTACTTATGTCCTACAATTCTCGTCACAGGATTTAAAAGTGATCAATCCGATAGCTTTCTTCTGCAAGAGCAATACTCTGTCAATTATGACTGAATTACCCCAAAATAAGAGAGCATACAATAGTATACTATAAAAATATTCAAACTAGATATTTCTCACAGATAGCTTTTGTGTAAACAATTTCTTAAATGTCTGATTAGGTACAGGACTTAAGACAATCTTTTACAGAGTCAATGCGTTGAACCCAAGTCAATCTTACATCTAGATGTCAAGCAGTTTAACAGGATTATCATTATTCCCATACATAGCCATGTTTAGAGTAAGCAACATTTTGTTTCTTGTCTACATGTAATAACATTTTGTTGAAACTATACCAGATATCGGCTTCTTCCAAGACTCTATTAGTGTACTCGTGCAATGATTTAGGACATTAGTATGATAGGCCAGTCGGTAAAGGTCAATTTAGACCAAAAGTACCAGTAATTTGCAATACGGCTGAATTTTTTTTTATAAGTACCTTAAAGTATGTCGATTAACATAAAAAAAAGTTAATTTATTTTCAATCGGAAAACCAATAATCATTATTTCAATAATTGTAAAAATGCTTCTTGGACATATTTGATAGAAATTAAAAAATATTCATAAATAATTTCCAAAAGAAAACAAAACTTGCATCTACCAATCAACCCCCCCCCCCTGAAAAGGCAATGCATTTGTTGAGTTTATATCTTTTGTAATATATATCTATCATGGACTCCTATTATCAACTCCTATAAAAGCGAATGTACGTCCGCACGTAATAATATAACAGCTGATTTCACCCATCGTCTGTAATACTTAAACAAACCTAGCGTAGGTTATCCTTTGGGAATCATGTTTGTTTAGTAGCCAAGTCACAATTTTGTTTGAAATGACAATGAGTTATACAGATTCCGTCACGTGACTTCTTTCTTGTTATAACACTTACGAGTTTTTTCATTCTCTTGAGATCGTTATTTCCAGCCATAAACATGACTTACCTCTAGAGTTTAAAGCAGGAATTTATAAACTGAAAGTGCACAATGTAATACATTCTATAGCCTATAGGCCCAACGCGAAGAGCTTTTCGTCTTAGGTTTATCATCTGCCGAAAAAGAATATCAACGGCAATAAGTAAAATTTTGCACGCCAGCTTATTAACGAAAACCATTCTTATACTGATTTTAAAACCAACTTTACTTAGAACCACTAGAGCCTACGTACATGCAGGAGGGGAAAATATATGGATGCGACGGAGGAATTTGAGATTATAAAGCCTTAAATATACACAGCTTAGTGAACGATCAACTGAATTTCTCCTCTAATACATTATACGATACGGCTATCAAAATCCCAGATACAAATCAACTCCTATAAAAGCGAGTTAACATACAACAACGTACGTACGTAAGTAACAATATAACAGCTGATTTCACCCAACATCTGTAATACTTAAACAAAACATAGGGTCGATTATATTTTGGGGTTATGTTTCTATCCTCACACAAGATGGCCGACCAAGCTTCAATTCCCACAATGTACAGGCTTATGGCATGACCAGTCTATTTTATTCTGTGGTCGCTGATCAATAATATTATAGTCTTGTGAAGTTGATCTGTTTTAATATGAGTTAAAGAACTAATGTAGGCTATAATTATATAAATGCAACATTTTACTATCAATATATTCATTTATACAAATTTAAAGAAGAGATACTCATTCGTTTACCTTCGGAAACGTTAGTACATCTTCGTATAATATATAAACATATTCAATTATTATTCATTTCTTCTTTATAATATTAATAACTTCTGTAATCATTTAATCTATCAATATGAAATAAAAAAGAAATTAAAAGATAATATTTGAATCTTTATTTAGATATAAATAATGTATATAAATACAAAATTTATTTTAAACAAATAGGCCTATAGTTTTCAAGGCCATATCCTGGGAGGGGGGAGGGGGTCGAAACCCCCACGAAATTCAGAAATTTAGTAGTAAAAATTAATACTAGGTTTAAAAAGTGCAAGTTAAATTATAAAACAGAAAACGTACAGAGGATCCAGCAGCATATTTTAAAAACGGAATCAACAAACTAGTGCGACAATCATTCCGGAGAACGGCCCATGCAAACTGAGTCAAATAGTAGCGATAAATGGCCGCTACTTGTTTACACGTTCCAACTTGTGGTTACGATTCGTAGAAATTGATGCCGGCTGGCTCCAACCATCCAATCCGATTCCAATTCCAATAAATCGCTAAAATGTCCTGTTTATACGCACAGATAAATTATAACTATTCGATCGTTGCGATAAATTGCTACGATTTATCCCCGGCTTAGTAGTCCTGTCCTACCGTAAGAGCGCCAACCCAGCACACGCTCATTAATGATTGAATGTTTATTCAAATAATTTAAATTTTTGACTTGTAAAATCTTGCCTTAAATAAAGTACTCATTATTATTATTACTATACGAATTTGATAGCTCAGATACATTATACCACAGATAAAAGAAACTCCTATTGTTCTTTTATCTGTGATTATACACAAATGTCGCATGGTACGAAAACGTAGTTTTATTCATAAGACCGAAAGATAGCACTAGATGCACTTTGACGACATCTAAAGTTTAGAGAGAGAGAGAGAGAGAGAGAGAGTTGTATATTTGTTATCTCTGTCTTTTACTATCGCCCGAGGCCTACAGATACAGAAAAGAGCACCACATTGAATTTTTCATTTGAAATCTGTTAGGAATCGGCTACAATAGACGTGGCGATCGGTTGGCGGCCACATATATAAGGTATCTGGGTTATTATTGACTAGGGACTGCAAGGACGACAAATCCCTCTTAGATATAAAATGTGTACCAATCACAATTTGAACCGCCTTTATAATCCTGAAAAAGTTCTGGACAACGATCGTAAACTCTGGATAGGTCTTACAAAATTTCCTGTTTCGGGGCTGTTAGGCCAGTTAAATAAGACCATCTTGGGGCCGTTGGTAGAAATAAATATTGAAAAGCTGGAAAACGTTTTGATCAGTTTGACATCAAATTATCGCACCACACCCGCACTTGTGTAACTTTGCCATTCTGGGGGACAAAAAAAAAAGAAAAAATAACTATTTCATTAAGATTTCGTAGTACTTCATATGATAATTATAATGTCCGAGGAAAATGGAAACGAAACGTTGAGCCCGATAGAGGAACGTGAGACACGACTGAACTGGGGATTAGAGCCAGCTTTTCCTCAGTGCTGTCTGCTACGACTAACTATTTAGGAGTTATAATAAACATTTTATTTTTATCTTATTATTTTTTAGGTAAATATTAACACGATTAAGTTAAACTATCTGTAATTTTATAAACTTCTATTTTTTTCCAAGTTACAGTACTTATAAACATTTACGTTCGACACAATTCATAATGAACTTTGGAAGATTTTTTTTTTATATTGTAAAATATTGTCTTGAACGATTTATTAGCGTGGACTTGTGAACCTAAAGTAGAGGAAATTACAAAAAAAGTTTGCCCGTTTTTGCCATTTTTGTCTGAATTTTGTCAAAAATTTTTATTTTCTTTTAGAATGAACGTTACTGTCACCCATCAGATGTTGAATGACGTATGGAAAGAAAGTGCCAGGGATGCAAAACATTAATTTTTAATAATTATAATTTTCTTACTTTGACCACTTGAGCGCAAACAAATTATTAAACTCTCTTTCCGAAAATGTTTGGTATTTTTGTCCTACCACAATGGCTAAGTTACACACTGTGCCCCGCTGCGAGCCTCAAAAAGTTTGTCCAAAAAACCACGAAATTTTAGGACTTTCTCAGTTTTTTTTGCTGCTACCTTATGTATTATGCAGAAAATTTTACTCTTTTGTAAATTAAAGAAAACTAAATTCTGCGTCGATTTACTACCGTACCCACAACGCTTAATTTAACCCGGTAGTATGGTCGAAATTTATGATTTTTACCAACTTCGCCGAAAAGTTAATATGGTGAGTTTTATACTTCCTTAAGTAAAACGTGCCGTGGAAACGACTGTTCTAAATGAAAAGACGTATAGAATGAAAGATATAGAGCATCAAAATCTGCGTTCTATTTTAGGTCGAATAGTATCCACACACATATTTTTGAAATTATACGATTATTTTCCCAAAACTGCGACCTTCGACCTACTTTTACTGTGCTGTTACCTCATCACAACTGCACAGTCGTGTTACGCCATAAGCATGGACGCGCCGGACTGTATAAATCATAAACCGTGCAAAGATACGCACCTGTACCGTGACCCAGAATCTCGACCGTAGCCGGCTTTCTCATCATTTCACTTTCTAAAGAAAGTGAGTGAAAGTTTCAAGTCTATAGTTTCGGATGCTGCGGGAAGACAATCAGTATACTCTTGGATCTGGCCGCTTCTGTGTGAAAGTAAGTACAGTCTAAGTCAAGTGTAAAATAAGCTTACATTTACGTTAGATTAATGTAACCTCAGACTTTGCGTTAGCCTTTCATCACAATAATTGTAATAAAACAGTGCTTTATTCTAATAAAAAATACTAAGGCAGACCCATGCTAGTCCCCGATCTATTTCAACACCCTTATTTAATGGTTAATAATATAATATGTCAGTATCAAAATATTTATGAAATAACTGAAGGACAGGTCAACCAGCTGACAGGTATATATATTCCTAATCAAAAACCTAAACCTAATATAAAAATGAGTTCTAAAAATTGTTTCAAAATATTAAATCAGCTGTTGGTGGAAATACCACTGAGAAATAGCATATACGGAAGTTGAGAGCTATCGGAGTTAACAGCTGACTAATGTTCCAACAATTAACATTTTTAATCACCTGGAATATTTATTTTAAACGAACAAATAAACATGCTTATACCTAGACTAAATCTAAAGATTTGTTATTCATATCTCGCTCCAAAGTTTCTTAACTCAATGGCATTAGGGAAATATTGACTGATCGAGTAGATGTCGTGTTGGTTTTTATTTTAGTACAATACGATAAGATGTAACGTTTTGGGACATTGGTATATCGTATTATTGTGACTTTGGAAAATGGAGAAAATGTATATGTATATAACTTCAATTCGTTTCTACTCTTCGTTTAATTTGATAACTTAATAACGAAAAAATGTATGTGTATATAATTTCAATTCGATTTCCATTCTTTGTTTGATTTGTTAATTGAAAAACACTTAAATTCGATTTCCATTCTTTGTTTGATTTGTTAACTTAATAATGAAAAACACTTAAAT
>JAGFPH010003227.1:6455-20930 GCA_018207615.1 Philaenus spumarius | reverse complement strand
AAAAAAAAAAAAAAAAAAAAAAAAAAAAAAAAAATACATCAAATCAAATATATTTTTACTAACCATTTTAGTTTCAAACATAATAGAAAAACTAACAAACACAACCAAGAAAACCAAAATAAATATCAGAAAGAATACTGAACAAATGCCTGATGCCGGAGGGTGCATTTGCATCAAAGTGAATAAAAAATAATAATCCCTTCCGTTCAAAAATGTGTTCGTTTATTTTGAACGAAATATATAGAAACAAATGCAGTTAGTCTCACTCCATTCGCAATCCCTTGAAGCCTAACTAAATCGTTAACAAAGCGGACAAAGCGTACGTGGGAGGCTATCCACTTCAAAGCGACCTGGAAACCTTTAAAGTCTATTTAAACGTGAAAACTTTATATTTATTTTTAGAGTATTAAAATGTTTCTCTTACAATTCGTTCTCATTACATAAGGCTAGATAACACCGGGTTTAAAATTTTACAAATAAAATAATTCGACCACGCAGCTGAACCGCTGACGTGAGTTGAGAAAATTTTCAAAATTAAGTTTATAGGCCTATGTTCTAGGGTTTCAACCAACAATTTGGGAAATAGGTCTATTCACGACGGTGCTGAATAGCTTCAAAATGGTTCGCACCCCAACCCCTGTATTGGGCGTATCTTCAATACACACTGCATTGCGTGCTTCGCACGCCAACCCCACGGTATAATCCACCACATGGCTTTGAACCGGGTACTTCTATGGTATTTTACGTTTTTATCGATTTTGGGGGAACCAAGCGAGCTGCAAGGTCGCATAAAAAAACAAAATGTGCAGAATAAGATCCTACATTTATATTTGTAGAAAAAACTCAAAAACTAATTCATTCTCTTAGGAAAAATCTCAAAAAATAGTTACTTCTTATCGAAAAACGTGTTTCAGATTGTTGGATTTTTTTGGCTAACGAACTCGTCCGAGCGACGTAGACAACCAACATGTGTACCAAATTTGAACCAAATCGGACTTAAAATGCGGCACTAGAGTGCGAACATACATATATATTTGCTAGAATAAACTTAGAACACAAAATCTCACAACTAATACGTACAAAGAAGTATGGAGACAAGAATTAAAGAGTATTTTTCTCATATAAAGTACAATAGGCCAGATATATCTGCTATGGCTAAACATTGTTTAGATGAAAACCATAATTTTAAAATAGAAAACTCTGTATTATTGAAAAATTTAACTAAACTTAACACAATAGATGCTTGGGAAACTTTTTATATTAACAAACATAGTAAAATAATTGTAAATAATTAATTAGGACCCATACCAAATTCTATATTAATATAAAAATAATATATTGTATGAGATTATTATTATTTTAGTAACTTTTTTTAGTTATATAGTTATTGCTAGGCTAGCTCTAATAACGCAAGGCAATTGGTAACGCCCCACTAATGTAACGTAGTCTTAAGACACGCCCCTTTGAAGTTTGTATAAATACGGGGGATGGAGCACTGTAAGATTAGTTATAGTTTGACTATTGTAGCTCGTGCATCACTGAAGATGGCAACTTTGTCGTTGAAACTCGTTTGAGTTAATAAACGCATTAGTTTTGAGATTTTGTGTTCTAAGTTTATTCTATCACGCATATCTTCTCACAAGTCAAGCTCAATATTTATTTATACATATATATATATATGATTTTTAATGACACCCCAAAACGTGTTCTGGAGACCATGATCGGTGCTTATTTGCTACTCCCGACCTTGGGTCTTACCATAAGGGCCACTGCAATAGCTCATTTTTCCTACGGAAATTCGCTAAAAAGTGCGTGAGACTCTAGCGCGTTAAAAGTGAAACTGGTGAAACTTCTTAAGAGAAACAGTTGATTTTTTGCATTGATCTCTTTGCATTTGTTAAATATTTTATTATTTACCTGTAGCAAAGTATCGTTGAAAAGTAATAAAAAAATAAGAATAAATGCATTTTTGAAAAGAAAATTATATCTTTCACAATTTTGGAACTAAAGTTAATTATTTCTGATACTTTTATTCTTTAGTAACGCAACTATTTAACAGTTTAAATTACACTTCGGTCTCTTTTTTGTTCAACCATTCTTGTACGATTTAAATTGAAGAAAAGTTTTATGAGTTCGCGTATACATTCTAGCTATTCCCAAAGTCCACAGAGAAAGAATCACCAGAACATTAAAGATATGCTTGCACTGCTTAAAGTATACAGGAGCGAAGAATAAAGGGCGGATCCATGGGGTCATAAAGGATATGTTTTGATTACCTATAGTATACAGTCGTGGAGCCGAAGGGACGTTAAAGATATGCTTGTGTTTCCTCTAGTATGATATGCATGTGTTACCTATACTATACAGGGGCGGAGACGTGGGTACATTACTGATATGCTTGAGTTGCATATAGAATACAGGGGCTGAGCCGTGAGTACATTAAGGATATGCTTGTGTTACCTATATTATACAAGGGCTGAGCCGTGAGTACATTAAGGATATGCTTGTGTTGCCTATAGTATGATATGCATGTGTTATCTATAGTAGGCCTATACAAGGACGGAGACGTGGGCACAATAATTATATGCTTGCGTTGCCAATAATATAAAGGGCGGGACGTGGAGACATTAAGGATATGTTTGGTTTGCCTATTTGGAAACAGGGGTGGAGCCGTCGGGGCATTAATGATATGCTTGTGTTGCCTATAGTATAATATGCTTGTGTTACCTACAGTATGAAATGTTTGAGTTGCCTATAGTATACAGGCCGGAGCCGTGAGGATATTAAAGATATGCTTGTGTTCCCAAAGTACGATATGCTTGTATTGCCTACAGTATACAAGAGCGGATCCTTGAGTACGATAAGGATATGCTGGTGTTGCCTATAGTACAGTGACAGAGCCGTTGGGGCACTAAGCATATGCTTGTATTGCCTACAGTATAGAAGAATATATCATAGGCAGAAAGTTATACTAGCATTTCCTCCATGGTGGATTCCTCTGCGGTGGATTGCAACTAGCAATATATATGTTGAGTAGTTATATACCATGAGTTTAACTTGGTGTTATGTTCCCAGATCGTATACGTGGCTCGAAATCCGAAAGACATGTGCGTCTCTTACTATTACTACATGAAGCTAATCCACAACCTGGAAGGCAGCTTTGAGGATTTCTGTGAACTCATGTTGGCGGGAAAAGGTAAGAACTACGAATCCTTTTTAACTATAATGTAATAATTCCTGGAACTTACCTATATGATGGCTTGTAAGCAATCGGCCATCACATAGGCAGTAAGGTCAACAATTGTATACATATTAATTTTATCAGCGAAACGAAGTCCTTTATTGAACATCCTTTCTTGTTACAGTTCCCATAGGCCCGATCTGGGACCACATCCTGAGCTATTGGCAGAGACGAAATAAATCAAACATTCTGTTTTTGAAATACGAAGATATGAAAAGGGTAAGTGCTTTTGTGGGTAAAGAAATAAGAAGTAGTGGTTTTCTATAAAGTTTCCGTTCAGCTTTTAAACTTCCACTCGTATAAAAGATATGCCAAAACTTTGACAAGCAAAAGTATGCGAGGGAAATCACCTTGTTGGTAAAACACAGAAATAGCTTTGATATACTTAAGCGCGGGGGAAATATACTTCAGTCAAGCCATCAAACTTAATACTTATTTTATTTTTAATGCTCTGGTGCACGAGTTTTTGTTTTTTAAGATGCTACTATTAAAAAATGTAATATGTAAGTAGAGCTGATTTTTGGTAAAAATTCATTTTAAAGGGTGTAAATATTAAAACAATAAAATCTGTTTCACAAATATTAGCTTTATTGTCGCATACTTTTTGCCTTCAAGCATTGTCTGGCTACTGTTTCAAATTGTATAATGCTTTTTTCAGATTGTCATTTAAGCTTAGAAATGGATTAATATAATTTTAACAGTAACAGGTAGAAATACAACATTTCCCACATCATTATTTGTGACAATAATTGCTATTTACGTAACAAGAGTAGGTAAGTGTATCATTACAGATCGAGTGGGAATGTTGCTGTACTAAACGAGTTCAGTCAACATGAATAATTACTACACATGCTACGTACAAGATTTTACTTACGGCCACATATAATAAACCAGTTGGCCCGATCCGGCTTTACACGAATAGACAAATCGAAGTTAAATGTATATTAACAAAAAATATATATCAATAAATATATTACACTAAGCATTTTTTATGGGGATTTTTAGTAACTTTGACACTCCCAAACCCCATAACATTTTGAATTATTTTAAAAACCTTTCTTAGCGAACACCTAGAGCCCCAGAGGAAGCTACCTACCAAATTCCATTCCAATCCGTTCGGTGGTTTTTTTTAGTAACTTGACAAGATTGTATCTACCCAAAGTCATTTACCTGGGAGTTTTACATAAAACAATCTACTACGAATACAGTAGCTACTGACTGTATAGAAGATACGATTTAAACATAGGACGTGTTGAAGTTGATTTATTATTAAGTGTTACATTGGTTCTACTACAGATTCTAAAACCATAATACATTTAGATACATTGATGCCGAGAGGGGGGGGTTCAAAAGGGGCACATTGCTCCGGTCCCCCAACGTCAGTGAGCCCCTGGATTTAAAAACAATTAAAAAATTGAAAACAATGAATATTTGTTGATTTAACAGTCAATTTAATTTTTTAAATAATGCATCAGTTTTAAAATATTTGTATGTAACCCACAATTACTTGATATATGTAACTGAGTTCATAATAAAAATTGTCCTCCCTAATGAAAAATAATTAAGTGAAATTACAAAGTGGGATTTTTAAGTTAATCGGACAAATTTGTTATTGTGTGGTATTAAAGGTGCGTGGTTGGCAGTACTGCAGTGTTTTGTGAACAGTTTAGTTATTATTTTACCTGTTAAGTTGTTTAAAAATAAAATTTACAGATAATTAAAACGTGTGTAATTCTTTTGCCAATAATCTTCTATTTCATAATTAGTTTCAACCCTTTAAAACTTTATGTACTGTAATTTTAATTTTAAAGAGTAAATACAAATAAAGATTATAGAAACTTTATAAATTAAATAAAGCTTGAAGGTCGTAAAGATTATAGAAACTTTATAAATTAAATAAAGCTTGAAGGTCGTAAAGACATATCGCTTAACAGTTTACTTTTATTTTTCAATATAGGCATTTAATTTATTTATTTGTAATATTATTATTTACTATTACTGTCTATGTAGTAATATTTTAAATTTGTTTAGTATTAACTATTGTGTGAAAAAATACCCATTCTTCCCCTCCCTCCCCCCCCCAACATTTAGCTTTGATTCAGGGGGCCTCAAGAATTACATTTGTTCCAGGCCCCCTGCTAAACCCTCTATGCAGCCTTGTTTTGATATTGTTATTAAAAACCCACTACCCAGTTTTTACAATGTATAGACATACATTATTAATGGAAGGGTAGGTCATATAACTCCGTAATTATTGTTCTGACAATTCTTTATATTTGTTACTAGTTACTTTAATTTGTAAAAAATATATGTTTTTAAATACTTTAGAACATGAATAATTACTACACATGCTACGTACAAGATTTTACTTACGCCCACATATAATAAACCAGCTGGCCCGATCCGGCTGTACACGAATAGACAAATCGAAGTTAAATGTATATTAACAAAAAATATATATCAATAAATATATTATACTATGCATTTTTTATAGGGATTTTTAGTAACTTTGACACTCCCAAATCCCATAAAATTTTGAATTATTTTAAAACCTTCTTAGCGAGCACCTAGAGCCCTAGAGAGGAAGCTACATACCAAATTTCATTCTAATCCGTTCGGTGGTTTTTTTTAGTAACTTGACCCCACCAAACCCTCCTAATATTTTTAATTTTTTGAAAACTTTTCTTAGCGAGCATCTATGGCCCTAGAGGAAGCCACATAAAAAATTTCATTCCAATCCGTTCGGTAGTTTTGGAGAAATAGTGATTTAGTATCTTTGACACCCAAAAACCCCTCCTAAAACTTAGATTTTTTGAAAACCTTTCTTAGTAAGCACCTATGGTCCTAGAGGAAGCTACATACTAAATTTCGTTCCAATCCGTTCAGTAGTTTTTGAGAAATCGTGATGAGTCCGTGAGTGAGTGGTATTTGGCTTTTTATATAGATGAGAAGCTGACCCGTACGGCGTTGACCGTGTTGGTTGGTATTTTCAGTCTTTTTAACGTAATTGTATTCTTTTTAAGTGTTCAGTCAGTGAGTGGTATTTGGCTTATATATATATATATATATATATAGATCTTAAATAATAAAAGCACTATTGTCATAATAATAAAATATCTGAAATTATGATTTTAGTAACTTTGATTCCCACAAACCCCTCCTAAAATTTAGAAATTTTTCATACCCTTCCTTAGTGGGCACCTATGGTCCTAGAGGAAGCTACATACCAAATTTCATTCCAATCTGTTCGGTAGTTTTGAAGAAATCGTGATTTAATAACTTTGATCCCCCAAACCCCCTACAATTTCGAATTTTTTTAAACCCTTTCTTAGCGAGCGCCTATGGCTCTAGAGGAAGCTACATACCAAATTTCATTCCAATCTGTTCGGTAATTTTGGAGAAATCGTGATTTAGTAATTTTTACCTCCCAAACCCCCCTAAAATTTCCAATTTTTTAAAAACCTTTTTATTGAACATTTATGGCCCTATAGGAAGCTACATACCAAATTGCATTCCAATCCGTTCGGTAGTTTTGAAGAAATCGTTTTTTAATAACTTTGATCCCTCCAAACCCCCCCTAAAATTTAGAATTTTTTCAAACCCTTTCTTAGTGAGCACCTATGGCCCTAGAGGAAGGTACATTACCCATCCGTTTGGTAGTTTTTGAGAAATCGTGATGAGTGAGTCATTGAGTGAGTGAGTGATTGAGTGGTATTTCGCTTTTATATATATAAATAACTATAATAATTGGAATAATTAATATATATTGTATTACATTTACTATGTTTTAACTGAAATTGAGAAAGCATGTCAAGAATCGTAATTTAACTTCTTGGAAAAAAGTTATATCTATTATACCAATCCTCATATTTGGTATTTTTTTTGATTTCTCTAGTAATAACATAGACATATAGCTTCATTAGGTCCTTCCTCAATATTTGTTAGCAAATATTCTAATTCTAACATTTTAACAATACTTTAATACTGCATATAATGGTTTTTTTCCAAATAGTGCGTTTATAACAAAGAAAACATTGGTTATAAATGTACAGCAATCAGCTGATTTTGAAGCTAATCTATCTTATGCAAACTGGTAACGCTATGTGTCATTACGTTGCAGTTTCGAGTAAAATAAGTCATCATTACAGAATAGCATAGTTAGGGAAATTTAACATGTGGCCGAAGGTAAACTATTTTACCGAAAAGTTAGTCCCCGCCTACCACCTTACAGCAACCGCCCACAAGGGGTCAGAAGAAATTCTTCAAAGACAGCCAGCCTATGATGAGTTGTAAATCATTTTAAAGACCTAGTTTTACTGCAAACAATACCACAAACATAACCTCAAAATATTTAACCAGTCAGAAGTTATTGCTGTTGAAAATTTTAAAGCATAAAAAGTAAGTCACTATACAATGTAAGGAATGCTGGGTTAATTTGTGTCTTATTTCCCCAGGATCATCGCAAGGCCATTCTACAAACAGCAGATTTTCTCGGAGTCAGTTACGCCGACGACCAAATAACAGAGTTGATGGAACACCTCAGCTTCAAGGGGATGAGACAGAACCCTGCGTTGAATCTTGAACCTATACTCCAGGTGAAAAACGGGCCTGGCTTCGTGTGCGACGAAGAGATCAAGTTCATCCGCAAAGGCAAAGTCGGCGACTGGAAGAACCACATGAACGAAGATATGTCGGACAAGTTTGATAAATGGACGGAAGAGAATCT
This sequence comes from Philaenus spumarius, assembly GCA_018207615.1. Classification (NCBI taxonomy): domain Eukaryota; kingdom Metazoa; phylum Arthropoda; class Insecta; order Hemiptera; family Aphrophoridae; genus Philaenus; species Philaenus spumarius. The sequence goes on along the minus strand of JAGFPH010003227.1, from coordinate 12,963 downwards.
AGCGGGTACGGGGTTATCTTTTGAGACGAGCGAAGAATGATTTCGACATTGTCATGTAATCAAATACTGCAATATATATAAGTTAAGTATAGCTGGTGACCAAATGTCCATTACAAATATAACGATATTAATATAGCTCTCAGGAGGGAGTTATTACAAGAAGGTATTTCGCGTGTAATATAGATTTGAAATATTCTCCATCGTAACAGATACATAATTTGTAATCTCACCATGGGCGCCCGTTGATTATTTCCCCAGGCAATCAGTTGATCACTCGTTCTTGGCACTTGAGATATAGCGCGAAATCCTAGTTTTTAAACCCGCCATAAATGACGTTTCTGTTACTACATTAATCCGCACTCAGTACAGTGATACAAAATAAGCTTTGCGCAGGACTGTAGCCTCTAGCCCGGTTGTACTTCGCTGTGCTAATAGCCTCGGCCAGGCCCTTGCGTAAACCTCAAGTAACAAAAACTGTTGATATAACTGTACTTAAGTTTATTTGAGCGTGCACCCGCAGTGAAAAGAGACAATAATTTCAATTCACTTTATATATTTACCGCTCATACATTCAACATCAAAAACTTCAAAATCAAAATTTGGTTGTATACAAAATACGGAAAATTGCATTATGAAACCAAAAATGTTTAACATTAGTGCCTTATTTAGTTCTCAAAATATATGTGAATTTCTATGACATCCTGTGCGCGATTTCATACAAATTAACTCTCATTATTTTGATAACGCGCCTAAGATGGCTTCAAAAATTCCTATTGTATTTTTTTTATTTTTTTATTCCCAGGTCGGGCATAGTCCCTTCTGGCCCCTTACTACTAGCGCCCATGCACTTCACTCGTCTATTGATCAATTTTAAAGGAGAAGATCCTCAGAAACACTAACCCTATTCTGTAAATTGGTTTGAGAGTTCCAGAGAGGGTCGATAATATTCGAACATTTTCTATCATTCGCTGTATTTTGGATTTCACAAATTTCTATACAAATTTTACTCCATTTTTCCCTTACTGCTCCCGATAAAATATTGGACGTCTGGTCACCCAACAAACAAACAAATTTGTACTACGAGATTGAAAAATGCCTGTTATTGTATTTTTTAGTAACTGAACCAATTGTACATTCAACATATACATCTGACAATTAGATTTTTCATTCATGTATTTATATTTTAATAATTATTAGTGATGCTATCATTTGTATTTATTTGTTTACTTTTAATATTTTAGCGCATTAATTAATACACTTTTTTGTTATTGTTACTCTAAAAGGAAATTTTCTCTTAATTGCTCCTAATTTATTATTTCATCAGTGAAACCTACCCTTGGTATCCTTGCTCACATTTCTTCAGGGTAAGTAGTTGATTTTTTATTATTATTCGAGGAGGAGAAATCAATTCCTAAACCTCCAGATTATACCCAACTGGAACCGTCCTATTGGGATACGATGCGTATATACCGTCTACGTAGAATTTAAATTCCAATCTATGAATTGTAATCCTTAATTAGATTCCATATAATCTGAACAGTATTGGACCCTTTGCAGAGCGACCTCGCCCTCTCCCTCCAAGGTATTCAATGATGAGACAGAAGACAAAATACATAAATAATATATTTGTTTCATCGAGACAAATCTACAAAACAATGGTTACAAATAAAAATGTAGTGAGTTAAACTAACGTTGTTTCGCCATTTCGTTTTGTCTTTTAGAAACAGAAGCAAAAGGAAATTTGCAAATCTGTATACAATTATTAAATATAACAGCTGATTCTAAACCAACAACAATAAACGTGTAATAGCTGTTTTTCCATTTCATTTTAAATGTATTTTAAAACAGGAGAAAATCTTGATTTACAAAATTATGTTTACAATAAATAAATATAACTGCTGGTTCTAAGCAAACTACAAAAACATTGTAGACCTAACAGCTGTTTTGCCATTTCGTCTTATATATGTATCTTAGAAACAGAAGAAAACCCTGATTTGCAAACCTGAGTCCAGTAATCGAATATAACACCTGATTCTAAGCAAACGAAAACATATAGGTATAGTTGTCATCTGATTTTAAAATAATAACTAATTTCTGACAGCTGTATAAAATGTAGTAATAAATGCGTAAGAGCTGATTTTAAAATGACAAACAACTTGCAACAACTTATTATAAAATAATAATACACAATAGATGAATATAAATAAGACAAAGATTGTATCAGGTGATTTAAAATAAGAATAAACGTAACTTATAACACATATATTTATATAACAATTAATTACGATTTCTGTCCAGTGACCAATCGAGACCACAATGGAGGTAGGGCAGTTATGCTAGGTGGAAGGAAATTTCAAAGGAGGGAGGTGTGCTAATAAACTGGGAGGTAAATTAATCAGAATTTATTAACAAATGGAAGGAAATTTCACAGGTAGAGAAAATGTAACCTGAAATATTTCAAACAAGTTTAAAATTAACAGTGCTATTTTACAGCAAAATTGCAGATCTTTCACTTCTAACTGCTTTTTGTTGTTTATTTATTACAAACATTTATTTATCCATTTGTTTAAATTTAAATTTATTTTCCGCCATTATATTTGTTTACATTCTGGGTTGACAAACATGTTTTGTACCAAAAAAAGTAATACCCTCTTAAATTGTATAAAAGACGTACCATTACAGTATCAAATATTTGTTTAAATAAATAACTTTTATAAAAGACATTCTATAGAATAAATGATAGAGCCTCATACAACATCTATGTGTTTTATACAGGGAGACAATTAAGTCTTGAAAAGGAATATTTCGTATATAAGGAAAATTTAAGGTAGATGTGATTGAGGAACCTACTCTATGTAAAAAATAATATTTTATTAAGTTTTCCAAAAAAATATCCGCAATCTTGGATCCGCCATTTTTAATGTAACTTTGTTTTTTTAAATAGGAAGGTGGTCATGTGATACATCATTTCGATGTAGAATTTCAAGAAAAAACCAACTGTGAAATTTGCACATCCTCATCTTTAACCGATTAAAACTGGCGGTCAAAAAACAACGAAATCGTGTTTTCCGATTTTGCTCCATTTTGCTGTACTATTTAAAAAATATTAATTATTATACTTTTTGGACTTAGAATTAAATAAGCTTTCAAACGATATGCCACACAATGATATTTGGGAGTATTTAAAATTTCTGAGTTACAGCGATTTTGATTTTTTTATAGGCCTAATTGATTTCGAGTGGTTCAACCAAATATCGTTGTATGGCATATCATTTGAAAGCTTATTTAATTCTGAATCCAAAAAGAATAATAATTAATATTAAAACAAAAATAGTAGGCCTACAGCAAAATGGGGAAAAAACCAGAAAACACGATTTCGTTGTTTTTTGGCCGCCATTTTGAAACGGTTAAAGATATGGATCTGCAAATTTCACCGTAGGTTTTTTCTTGAAATTCTACATCGAAATTATGTATCACATGACCACCTTCCTATTTAAAAAAACAAAGTTTCATTGAAAATGGTGGATCCAAGATGGCGGATAAATTTTTAGAAATTTTAATAAAATAGTATTTTTACATAGAGTGGGTACCTCAATCACATCTACCTTCAAATTTTTCTCATATAAGACATATTAAACCGTTTCAAGACTTATTTGTCACCCTGTATAAGCAAGGTATAAAAATATACTCAATACTTCAGGAAACTTGTACTCGTTTAGGCCTAAACTCTAAATATTATGTTTGGAGCGAAATTTTTAGTTTAGTAATTTGGAGGTAAATTCGTCTTTGGGTTTCTAACACCATATAGATATAGGGCGTTAAATTAACTGATTAGATTTAGAATTTATATTTAAAAATCGTTTTAATCTTTTTACTGCAGTAGATAATAATAATTCGATCCCGCTGACTTGAGTTGAGCGAATTTCCAAAATTACGTTCATATGTTTTAGGGTTTCAATCAACTATTTTGGAAATTGGTCTACTCACGAAGGCGCTAAATAGCTGCCTGCGTATATGAAATATATTGGTAGATATGTTTGCACCTCAGCCTCCAGCCCCGGCTCACGAGTTGCTTTTTGCGGAGTCGGATTATAGACTGCGCTTTCCGAGTTCGCATCCCGGCCGCCGGCCTAGGATCAGAAGGTGAACCCCAAGGTCAAATGCTCACATGTATTTTAACCGAGTACTTTCATGGTATTTTACGTTCAGATCGATTTTAAAGGAACCAAACGAGCTATTAGTTCGTGTATAAAAACCAAATGAGCACAATAATATCATATATTGATTTTTTTAGACAAAACTCCAAAACAGTTCTATTGTAGTGCGAAAAATCTCAAAAACTTCGGGTCAAAAAAGCGTGCTTCCGATCGTTGGATTTTTTTGCTAACGAACTCGTCCAAGCGACAGAAAACCAACGTGTGTACCAAATTTGAACAAGTCGGAAGTAAAATGCGACCATTAGAGTGCGAGCACACATATATATATCTATATATTATATATAATCCAAATACCACTCACTGACTCACTCATCACGAAATCTCAAAAACCACCGAACGGATTGGAATGAAATTTAGTATGTAGCTTCCACTAGGGCGCTTGGTGCTCGCTAAGAAAGGTTTTCAAAAAATTCGAAATTTTAGGGTGGTTTAGGGGGTTCGAAGTTACTAAAAATAACAACCGAACGGATTTTAATGAAATTTGGTAGGTAGCTTCCTCTAGGGCCCTAGGTGCTCGCTAAGAAAGTTTAAAAAAAAATTCGAAATTTTAGGAGGGGTTCGGGGGGTCAAAGTTACTAAAAATCCCCATAAGAAATACATAATAAATATATTTATTGATATATATATTTTTTTTTTTTTTAATATACATTTAACTTTAATTTTTTTATCCGTGCAAAGCCGGATCGGGCAGCTAGTTATATATATATATATATATATATATAGGTAACGTGTTCTGGAGACCATGATAGGTGCACGTTGCAAACTCCCGACCTTAGGTCTCACCATTGAAGTCACTGCATCTATTCTATGGAAATTCGCCAATAATTACGAAAAACGTACATGGATGTTTCTATTTCAGCCTCTGTAGTTCGCAGCGACTCTCCACGAAGCCAATGTTTGCAACGGTATAAATAATATCTGAACGGGCAGTAGGGTAAAGATAGAAACATGGGACGGAATTTTGTAGAAATTTAGATCATCTACCTACAGGCCGATTCAAAAGTCAGATGCCGTTTACAGGATGTCCAGAAAATGCGTAAAACGTGAGTTTTTCTTATGGGGCCGTAGATGTATTTCTTAATAGAGAAACAATCTGTAATTCTTATTCTGGGTTAAAAATTTTGTCTCTAATAATGGTTGATAATATTTCAAAAAATGTTTGTAATAATACTTTGTAGTGTATTAAGTAATAAACGACTTTTCGACAGCATAAATCAACTATCGTTATCCAGTGAACAACTATAATAGCTAATACATATATAAACGTTTAGGCCTAGTCATTTAAAAAAACCATCGGCCGGATTTTTATAAAAACCTGTTTACTTATGGTCCAGTGATTAGTCAAAAATAAAAAAAGCTCAATTTTGTATTTAATATCATCGTGTAAATATTTCCTTCGATCTATGTCCACATATCGTTAAAGAACTCTTTACGAGAGGTAATGAAGCGAATACAGTAGGCTATCCTCAATGTTGATTTTACAAATATAAATAGGCCTACTATTGTAATAAAATACTTCTGCATATCATGAAAGTGGAAATACTTACCTATAGTAATTCAAATAATCAACGCTTTTAAATTTGTTTACGTGTTTAATGTTTTTAGAGTAATGAAAACGGTGGAGCCTAGCTAGCGTAGCCGAACTAGGCTCGGACCTGTGCATTTGTGTTGGAAGTTTTGAATGTTTCATACTTTTATTTACAATATAGACTTGTCGTGTAGAAAAAATAAATAAATAAAAAGCAGTCGTGGGACTGCCTACAGAAGTGAAACCTGTCATGAATATAGACAATCTTGTTTATGTTATTTTAAATTTGATAGATTTCAATTTTAAATGTGACAAGACAAAAATAACACAACTTACAAATTGAGGAAGTATAGTTTCAATTTCAGAGGTATTACCAAGTAAACTATTTTAATACAACTTACGAAATGAGTAAGCACAATGTCCATTTCAGAGGTATTATTACCAAGTAAACTATTTTTAAACAATTTATGAAATGAGGAAGCAATGTCCATTTCAGAGGTATTACCAAGTAAACTATTTTAACATAATTTATGAAATGAGGAAGCACAATGTCCATTACAGAGGTATGTTATATACACATGTGTACTACATATAGTAGAGCGTGACGGAAAATGCGTGATGGAATAGAGCGTGACGGTAAAGTACGATTCACCGTTAGCAACTTTTTATAATTTTTTGGACGCGGTGCGCCTATAGAAGGATAACAAAATGCATTTTCATTGGCGCGTTCATGCATTCATAAACAATACAGTACAGTATTACA
>JAGFPH010003226.1:139897-150748 GCA_018207615.1 Philaenus spumarius | reverse complement strand
TCAACAGATCACACCCATGTTCCAGTGATCAGAAGTCAGCTGAAGCTAATCAACTCAGCTTAAGATCTCATAGTGTGGACCTAGTAAATGTTGCTAAATTGTATGTTGTCCCAAAGCAGCCTTTGAAAGGAGTGCATGGACAGACTGGTGCCTCACCACTAGAAAAAGGCTGACGACTGCCAAGGTTTGGAACTCCAAGAATGGAGAATGCATCAGAGAGGATCTCAGGAATGAAGACAGGACAGTCTTCTAAAACAAGCAGGGGGTGATGTGACGTGGCAGGTCTATAGTTATAAGTAGTAAATAAGATTACATACAGTACATCAACTTCTAGTTGGAATTCAGAGTTTATTGGCTTCATTGGAATGTGCCGAATTGCTGAATTAATGTAAGGACGGTGAACCGAAGTCACATTTGGTAGACAGGCAGTTTGGGTTGAAATGTCGGACCGGTTACACGTGTGAGAGCAGTTAAATATTACTTGTTGTTTGGAATAAAATAAATATGTAATTGGAAAATTGTGTTTCATTCCACGGAACAAAACCGCCGCCTCCTTACAATTTACATTGTTTCTATACCTCCTCACACATCCCACAGGCTGCAGCCCCTCGATTTGTCTTTTTTTGTCCCCTTGAAGAAGCCTTCAACAAAGAGTGTGACAGACATTTAAGAGCCAACCGATTCTTGAAAATAACAACTTATGACTTGCTTCTAGTTTGATAAATAACACAGTGTAGACAAGGCCATAGTCAGCTTTTACGGGCCCCGGGCATAACTGCTTCGCCAGGCCCTTTTCACAATAATATTGTTCTACAAATCCCGAACCTTATAACTTCCAGTCCGTCGGTCATAGTCGAATTGTTTCGTGTAGGCGTATGCATTCGAGAAACCCCATTGAGGGAATCAGGTGTTTAACTAATTTAGTTTGGTTTAATAGCTGTTGTCTAAATTCTCATTACACTTTTGGGATGGTGGGACCGTCTTTATTTATTCTCTTGTCTGTACTGGTACGAAGAAGAAGAACTAAATGGGTGGGGGGGGGAATTAAGCATAAGCAAAAAAAGTACAGATAGTGGTAGTGCATGGGGCAGGAGTGGAGAGGGAGTTTTGCTATGATATGTTGTGTTATTATAGGGCGATGAGTCACAACCCTTGCTAACGTCGTGGTCAGCATTCCTCAAATCTCAACTTCGCCACCACTTTTACCTTACTATGCAAAAACTAACGTTATAACACCAGCAGCTTTCTTTTCTTATGTGTAGGCTTAGTGATTTGTTCATGGCCCGCCGGGCCCTCCTAAAGCCATCTGAGGGCAAATCACCCGAGAAAACTGGTCCTGAGTGTAGGATGAATTTTATAAAAGTTATTAATAATATTTTGCGAACATTTTACTCTAAAATTAATAACTCTTTAAATATTAAGGACAGACATAAAATTTTAAATTATTTAAAAAAGTTAAATTAACACTTTAAAAAAAATATTTTAACATCGACAGTTTGTACTCGAAAAAATACAATGATGAAATTTTGGGGAAAAGTTGCAAAAAATCGGTTTTTGATTTGATTTAATTGTTTTTTAAACATATTATAACAGACAAAAATATTATTGAGATGATTACAAAACAGATTGATGATTTCAATGGCATAAAAAGAAGTACCGTATACATTAGAAATTAGAAATATGTATTAGAAGAAGTGTATGAAATAGAAAGTATTTTCTAAACATTTTAGTTCCTTGTACAACATTGCAATTGAATCGGATTTGGCCCTCAGTTTAGATTTTGCTGATATTATTGATGAGTTTACAATAACAAAAGCTCAAAGGTTCAATGAATAACCTTACTAGGCGACATTACAACTTACCTACAACAACTATTGCTGTCTAACACTGGAATACCAAACGAAATTGAACATTGTTAACAAATAGGTATTCAATTTATTGGTATATTGGAAACCTAACTATTATGTTATGTACCATTTGTGTAGTCTATTATTTTAACAAGTGAAATTCTATTCATTTTAAAACTCCCATTATATTCAATGTTTCCACGTGTTTTTCCAATTTAACCTACATTAACCAATATATGAAAAGTACTTGATTAATACCTGTACTTATATTTTTCTTATTATTAAGGTTAAATTTTTATTTTATTACCGGCTTGTCAACTTATTTCAAATAATTAACAATGTTAAAAACAAGGTACTGTAGGTAGCTTGTTATCAATTTAAGCCATTAATTGAATTGTGATATCTTATTAGTTGTTTCTGGTTTACATTTAAGTTTCTAAATCATTAAAAGTGATTTTGTTATTTGTTATTTCAGTAGGCTATACTTTTTGAATTAAAACCGTCTTTAATCTAAAAGTTTGAAAATTGTAATTAGATTTTTAAGAATATACGTTTTTAAATAAAACAGAGTTGTATTTTCAAATTAATAATAGTTTTAATAACAACTTTTTTTAAGTACCCTAAAAATTAAAAGTGATTTTGTTATTTGTTAGATAAATAAGTTTTTTTTATACTTCTTTGAATTAAACCAGTCCTTAATTCTATAAGTTTTCAGATTGTTATTAGATTTTCTGTAATCTAAAAAAACAGTTGTTTTTTCAAACAGTTGTTAATTTTATAATATCGACTAATTTAAAGTGATTTTGATTTGGTTAGTTATATAAGTTTTTAATTAAATCTACAAGTTTTCAGATTGTTAATATTAGATTGTTTTGTACACTTTAAAAAAACTGTTGTTTGAGCTTGTTTTTTACTTATTAATGTTTGAAATGAGATTGTAATGTTTACTTTCTCATCAAAAACAGAAAATTAAGCCCTTTAATTTTGTTGTTACCAAAAGGGCCAATAAAGCAAAATCTAAAGTGCAATAATGCAAAAAGGTGAATAGGACAAAAATCATGGTGTTTATTTAATTTACAAAATGTAGGTAATATCATTATTTTTATTTTAATCTCATTTGACATCTTCATGGGTCCAAGTTAATGAGATTTTGTCGAAACGTTGGGGCAAAATTTCAACTGTGAAATTAAAGGATGAACTGATGAACTCCTGTGAAAATAATATTTCATACCTTTCCATCCGCGAAGGACTACATTTTAACATAACGGGGCCCAGCATTCATATTGCATAGGGGCCCATATTTTCTCTCGGTGGCACTAAATACAATAATCACTGACAATCATTACCGAGAACAAGAAGATGTGGCATTCGTAAGGTAACCGATTTAGAGGCAGACCGCTCACTTACTGCATAGAGTTTAATGGAACTCACAAAGAACATGAATTTTGTCACAAGAAAAAACTTTGATTTTTGCTTTTTTACCTTTATTATGTGATTTCTTAGCTATTAATATTTATTAAAAATTCTTTTATAAAATAAATTTTAAACTCGTTTGTTTTGGTCTATTCTTTATAAAACAAAATGATATATATATTCCGTTACTAAGATATGCTTAAAAAATAAACCAATACATTAAATTACAATATACAGAGATTGTTAACCAATTTTTTTTTCAAACTACAGTACCGGTATCATTAAAATATTTAGACACAAAATGATAAAACGTAGATTGATTTCAACATAAATTGATTAAGAGATAAATGGTAATTTAAAATTGTGTTTATTTAAATACGTAGTTGAAACGTTAGACATGTTACACCAAAAGTATGTTTTTACTTTTGAACAAAATGGAAATACGAAGTTATTTAAGTTCTGTATAGATATTAATACCATTTAGAACTACTGTATAATATTATTTGTTCGTTTAAACTACTTTACCATAACTTTGTTTGCACTTAATAAAGCACCTAAAATCTATTTTCTATACACTAATTTTAGTGATTGGAAATAGTATTGTTTTGTTTGTGTAACATTTGAAAACAGTAAAATTCATGTTTATGCTTTTATTTGGTAGCTTCTAATTTTGTGAAGTGAAGAAGAAATACAGAAATGTGATAAATATAGACTAGTGTGCTTAATAAAAAACTTTATGAAAACTATTCAGTCTTTCAGAATTAATTTGTTTGTTTATGTAATGCCAGAAGCTTATCAATATTTGCAATAATAAAACAATAAATATTTTAAAACTTTTAATTATTTACCTTAATCTTTAAATTGAGTGTTAATGAATTAAATGTTTATTATTACTGTGTTAATTAGTAAGAATAAAAGTATTACTGTTTGTACTAAAAACTACAGATTTAACATTTACCTAATTATTACAGTAAACAGAGGCTGGAGCATTACTATCCCATTAATTATACTGTAACACACTTACGTAATGTTTGAAAAAAAGATTCCTATCCAATATCAACAGCCTATTTCTTCTTACAACCCAATGCTTAAACAAATAAAAGCATTTCCCCAAAAGTTCCAACAAAAGTGTGATCACTGTCAATTACAATTCCACACAAACTTGACCAGGGCACCTGACTGGAAGCTAAATGTTTCGGGGAGGGGGAAGGAAGGATAACTTTTTTCACGCAATAGTTAATAATAAATTTTTTTTAAATAATATAGTACACGTAGACAGTAGTAATATTTATACATAATAATATTTGAAATCAACCTTCTGGCGTTAATTGTTATGAAAATACAGTACAATCTTGATAATCCAACATATATAACCCCAGACGACTGCTGGATTACCGAAAATTCCGAATTTTCGGGAGTGATAAAAAAACAATTTTACAGATATTACTGTATGTACATTTTTATTTCAGGAAAAAAGAATACGTTTTAGAAAAACTACACAAATTTAGGCTATGAAAAATAATCATTGATTGTTTTTTCTTTCTTTGATTTATACATTTTATCAAAAACACACTCTTGTAACCGTTTAAGCACCAGAACATCATCACTTGCGATGTCAGTTTCTTCTGCCCATTGAGTGCAGACATTGAGAGCATTGAATGCGTCGCTGTTGGTCACAGATCTCCGAGTTCAAATCTCCAAGACTTCATTAGATTCATCATCCGGGGATCGAATTTGGCTGAGGATTTCCTCATTAGACAGCGACTGAAAATTTTCCTCGCTTGTCTCTTGAAGCCAATCTGTGATATCCTCGTTTGTCAACGAAACATCCACTTCACATTTCTCAGAAAACTCTTGAAAAAATTGGGGAGTCAATTGTAAAGTCGAGTTAGCATCTTCAGAATGGTCAACTAAGTTTTCAGAATTGAAAGCATAGTGTGTTGGCCAATCCTTTTTCCACAAACACTGGATAGTGTCGCTTATAACTTTGTTCCAGCTGTGAGCTAAATTAAAAACCACGTCTTTAATGTTTGTTTTTTTTTTTCAAAAAATTTATTATTCCATTATTTCGTTTTATTATATCAGAAAGGAGCGATTTTTTGTAATTAATTTTTATTTGCTGGATGATATTATGGGCTGCAAGAGTGGTGTCGTGTTTGGAGGCATGTAGAGGACTTGAATTTGCCTATCTTCGGAGTGTAAATCCTCTTCTTTAGGGTACCCAGGAGCGTTATCTAAAAGAAGCAAAGCTTTAGGAGGCAAGTTGTGGTCTTTTGAAAATTTTTTTACAGCTGTTTAAAATCTTGGTTTAACCATTCAGTAAAAACATCTCGGGTAACATATTCTTTAGTTTGGTTTTTATATGTGACTGGTAAGTGAGATACATTTTTAAATGCCCTCGGATGCATGGCTTTTCCTACAACCAGTAATGGAAGTTTGTTTGTGCCCGTGGAATTTGAACAAGGCATGAATGTCAATCGGTCTTTTGACATGTTTCTCCCTGGGACACTTTCTTCGGAAGAGTGTACAAAGGTCTTATGCTGTAACATCCTCCAGAATAATCTACTTCCATCTGCGTTATTCACTTGCTCTGGCAGAAGACCTAATTCTTGGATTTTTAGTTCAAATTTATTCTGAAAAGGTTCAACTGCCGAAACATTACTAGATAATTTTTTGCCCGTAACTGTTAAAAAACGAATCCCACATCGTTTTTAAAAATTATCACACCAGCTGTCGCTAGCCTGAAAATTGTCCTGTTTTGTTTTTTTTTTTTGTAAAAATATTTTGCCTTTTCACGAAGAATCTCACCTGATAATGGCGTGAGAATGGCACGCTCTTGCATAAACCAAGTGAATAAAGCGTTTTCCATTTCAGGAAACTCACCTGTTTTAACTGTCTTTCTTCCTTTCAAGTCTCCCTCAACAGACCTAACGTACTCTATGATTTTATCATGCTTAATTTTGATGTCGTAGATGGTGGATCTTCAAACGCCATAAGTCCGTGCCAGGTTTGCCGTGGTTTCTCCTTCGTAAAGTTTATTAATTACCTCATATTTTTTAAATAAATAAATGAAATTTTTTTTAATGTTCCACAAATCTTTATTAAGCCGTACAAAAAGTTTTCATTTATTTATTTATAATGGAATTTCACCAAGAACCAACGGTCGTTAGTATAAATATTCATATTTTTTACTTAAATTTAAAGTTACGTGATTTTGTTTAGTCGAAATGGTGTAGGCCTACATATATGAACTATGTACAGTATATAAACCACAAAAAGTACACACACTATAAACACAATATGTACATTAATAAAATAAACAAGGTTTGAAACTACAAAACGTTATAAACGGAAGAAAAGGCTGTAAATAAACGAAACAAAAGATTGAAAACGTTATAAACGAAACAACTACACTGTACTGTAATGAAGCACACGTGGCAGACTGAATGGGTTGTTAGGGAAGAGGGGAGAGAGGGAAGCGCAGGTGTTTGTTAACATCGATGGTCACGTGTTTCTCAAGAGCGCCAGATTACTGAATGCGCCGGATTATCAAGATTGTACTGTACAATAAATGTACAGAATACGTATAAATTCCATTGAGGTCCAAAAAAATTGCACACGTAGTAGAGCGCTGGGCTGCAAGTTGGCCGCTCTTCGGATGAAATGTCGACCTCGTCAACTTTGACACTCACTTACGAGCATTGTTTGCGACTCTAGGATAGCTCCTGCCTGCCATGTGATGTCTTATGATATAATTAGAGAATACCTGTGCGTTCCGTTGCGCTGCGAATTGTCTTTGTCTATATAAGATCGTTTTTAGTGTAAAAGCGGCCAAAATATCGCCCTAGCGCCTGCCAGAAGATTAATGAAAATAAATGCCTATATTGAAACTTACGAAGTTGAAGAAAAGCTACATAGACTCTTTAAACACAATTCAAACTGAGTGCCGTCTGCTTGACATCGTCTGGTCGACTATGACTGCACTGACGAGCAGACAAAACATCAACCATGTACCTTTAATATATTACAAAAACAAATCTGCCCGTGTAAGTTAAAAATCCCACTTTACTGGGGCTTCTTGAAACGGTACCACTTCTTCAAATGTATCTAACGAGAAAATTTATATTTATTATAATTCAGGGTATTTATAAAAATAAAAGATAATTACATGATCTTGTTCTCAATTTCTAGTTGAAAAAGCAAAAGATTTGTAAGATTTTCTAGGAAAAAGGCTTCAGCTTAGGGTTGATTTGGTGGGTTAATTACTTACTGTTTTTTGACCAAACTAAACATTCAGTTGTTAATACAAATTTCATTCCAATCAGATAAGAATATTTTTATTCTAACTACTTCATGCAAAGTTTTCCCCTTGTAAACAAGGACTGTCCTTATCAAGGAAAGAAAGTATTTTGTTTTGGAATTAAAAACCATCCCGGTCTTGCCATTAAATTAAAATTATGCTTGACATATGGTAAAGCATTTTTTATGACGCTTTTTTATAGTAAATTAATCAAAATAAAAACACAATCAAAATATTTCTTAAATATTTCTTTAATTTAGTTATAAGCTCTAAGATTGTGGCAACCTGTTTAAAAAATTTGATTAGAGTTTTTGTCCAGTGTTCAGGTATTTTTGTTTGATTATTTTTCTTCTTTTATTTATGTTTTTTGCTTCCTTTCCGTTTCTTATTTTTTTATTTTTTCTATTTCTGAAAATGGAGGAGTGGAACCATAAGTGTGACTTGTAATTCCTAATTAGGTGCATCATATATCAAACAAGATGTGCAATTTTGTTCAGCAAATTGAAATTGCAATTTTAGAGAGGGGATGGTAGACCAACTATTCAAAATCTCTTCTGCACCACCATACTCACAGGTTATTTACCTATGTTAGTGGGTATTTTTATGTTTAATTGAAAGTGCCATAACGCTCCAAGAATATAGTAAATTTATGACTAGTGACTAAATTTGAAATATTCACATTGAAGAATTCCTTATGGTAAACCCAAGATTATTTTAAGATAAAATTGGTGTAGGCCTATCGGTTGAGTTGACATTACTCCTAGGTGATTCAAAATTGTATTCAGCTGCAGCAGAGCGTTAACTCCATTTTTAATTCATGGTTGATGACCATAAAGTTACATATCCCACTTAAATTGTTATTTTTCTCAGGTAGGTATATATTTTTAATTATGTTTTAGGAAAAATTGCTTAATATACAGGAAAAGTCTGAGAACGGATTAATATTTTGTATATAAGGAAAACTAGTGGCTTGTAGGGGCAATTGCCCCTATATATTGTAGTAATTTTATTAAGTAAATTGTTAGTCTCATGATTCACCGTACCTTAAATTATCATTAAAAATTTGTGAATATAATACGCACAATAATTCTTATTTACCTGTGTATGTAACTTCAAATGTTTTAGAAGTTATTAATATTATAGGCCTAGGCTATATTATTGATCGAAGTTGTAAACATAAACTCAAAGTATAATCTACGCTAGGTTTTGTTTGCGTATTACAGATGAGGTGAAATCAGCTGTTATATTATTAAGTTAAACGAATATTCATTTCTTCTTTAAATGTTACTCCACGTACACTCGCTTTTATAGGAGTTGATAATGAAGAAATTATTAATGGAATATGTTTGTATGTTATACTAAGATGTACGAATGTTTCCGAAGTTAAACGAATGTGTACATAAACTTCTATAAACTTGGATACATAAATATATTATATTGATAATAAAATAAAGTATTTATATAACAGTTTATAACCTCAATACAAATCTTATAACGTATTATAGGCTACATTAGTTCTTTAACTCATATTTAGAAAAAAATTATCTTCGCAATACTTATATTGATTGAAGTTGTAAACATAACCCCAAAGTATAATCTGCGCTAGGTTTTGTTTGCATATTACAGATGATGGGTGAAATCAGCTGTTATATTATATTATTAAGTTAAACGAATATTTATTTCTTCTTTAAATGTTACACCTGATTTACACCTGTATATGCCCATGCTATTTAAATGGGACTTATTTTATTCCGTAACAAACTTTTGGGACACAATTAAGAAAAATGAATATTTTTCCCCAAAACTTCATGCCCAGACCTCTAAAATGAGACCTCTCCCAGCTTCCTACGACCTACCGTTCGCTCTGAATTTCATTTTCAAATTTGGGCTTACGGAATTAAATATATAGATTTGAAGGTAGATGCAACCTACTCTGTGTAAAAATACTATTTGATTAAGATGTCAAAAATTTGGTCTGCCATCTTGGATCAGCCATTTGAATGTGACTTGTTTTTAAATAGGAAAGTGGTCATGTTGCACAGCACTTCATTTCAATGTAGAATTGTAAGACAAAATGAATGGGGGAAACCCACATCCATATCTCAATCCGTTCTGAAAATATTTACATTGAATCATATCATACGATGTAAAAATTGAATAAAGTACGGTACTTACATTAAACTTCTTACGTAACAAAGTTTAATGTTGATTAAAATTAAACATTATGATAACAATAATGAATAACAACAATAATAACAAATTAAAAATAAATTACATTAAAAATACCTACCTATGAAAATTCAATTTACAATAGACATGAAAAAAGTCAAACCAAACTAAATGTGAATATTATGGTTCAGTAAAAGTTAGCAAATAATCCTTAAAAGAAAATTATTACAATAAATGTTCAAACTGTTTTCCTTCAGCTGTTTGACAATGCGCTAATCTTACATAATAACAATGATAATGAAGCACATGTTGAATCATTTCATTTCAATGGTACGGTATTCATTATTGTTATTATTTTTGTTCATTATTGTTAAAATTGATATACATTAAATTAATACCTTATGATTTGATTGTTTGGTAATGTTTAATTTTATTCAACGTTAAAATTTTATAGGTAAGAATTTGAATGTACTTTATTTTTACTTTAAATTATATGATTCAATGTAAATATCTTTAGAACGGTTTGAGATATGGATGTACGGTTTTCATCATTGATTTTGTCTTCAAATTCTACATTGAAATGATGTATCACATGACCACTTTCCCATTAAAAAAAATATTACATTCAAAATCGCAGATCCAAGATGGCGGACCAAATTTTTTACATCTTAGTAAATTGTATTTTTACATAGAGTAGGTTCCTCAATCACATCTGCCTTCAAATTTTCCTTATATACGAAATATTAAGCCGTTCTCAGACTTTTCACCCATCTGTATATGAAACCTTTTTTTCTGTGTATTAAAACAATAATACCGCTAATCAATGATCGATTTCGGTCATAGAGTGACGTTGTTTGTCACAATAGATTTAATGAAATATTCTTCCTCAAGTTGACACAACTGCACGATTTGTCTGAATAAATCAAGCTCATTAAAGTATATTGCATGTACAAAATCAGCACTATTGTTAAAATACAAAACATTTAAGAGTATATAAACGCTATCAAATCTGATCTATTCCTAAGCCTTTTCTGGGTAGCGTACTATGAAGACTCTCTTCTTGTGCGGCTTAATCTCCGCTGCCATTGTGGTAAGTTGTTTTATTAAATTTACTTAAACTTT
>JAGFPH010003226.1:106607-118647 GCA_018207615.1 Philaenus spumarius | reverse complement strand
CATTTTAATCTTTAATACAACTTAGTGTGGTTAGAAATGTACTCTGTGAGTTTATTTTAGAAAACATAATATTTAGTTTAATTTGATGTATTATTTTTATTCTCTTCATTAAGTAGTTCAAATATACCGAAGTTCCTCTGTACAGCTGCTTCCGTAAAACTTAAACACTAATAATACTGAAGACTCTTCTATGGTGGAATTTAATTAGAATCACCCAAAGAATAAATTTAACGGTGGCATGTTTCATTTCATGAAATCATTCATGACTGACATTAAAGAATAATGTACATGTGTGCCTTCTTTTAAATGTTGTTGAAATCCCAAAATAAGCTTTTGTTTTTGTTTTTTTTATTAATAACATTGCTGAATTTATTTGTTATGCTGAAAAGCAAAGGCTAGGTTTTTAACAAAAAATAAAATAAAATTCTAAGATAAAAAAACATATGCATAACAGAAAAGACCTATTAAAGTTTAACATAAGTGTTTTAAAAGTATAAATAGGTAAAGGTGTGGCAGAACCTTAACAGCTGTTTGTATAGCAACACAATAACTTAGAGAAGTTCACATTTTTTATTTTTTATATTATCTCAAGAAATACTGTATTAATTTTCATACAGCACAAGTTTGAAAAATCTAAATCAAGGTATATTAATTACTAACTAAACATTTTAGAGTGGAGTTGCTCTTCGTAACGTTGGTGAAGTAAAAGACGACTATTTATCCAGAGTATTTGAGCCTGACAGCAGCGAATCTTTAGAAACCTACACATCCAGAACTAGTTGGCTGAAACAACACTTGAACATGAGTGACTCTGACTGGGAGGCTATGGTACTCAAGTATGCATCTCCAAATAAAATAAGAAACAACTTGATCCAAAGTGGAAAGAATAACAACAAGTACATGAAGAAGTCTGATGTTTATGTGACCCCTCAGGTATGAAAGGTTTAAAATACTAGAAGAAAATGTGGACACAGTGATTGTTTGCTAATTTGACATAATATTACTGCCATGAATTTTCATTGATGAAGATGTCATTTATTATTACTGTTATTTCTAGGTAGTGTTTATTTTTTTGCTAAAAATAAATAAGCTGACTTGTGCAGTCAAGGCCAATCAATGCACTTTGTGTTAATTTTGTCCCAGATAACATTGATATCTTCTAAAGACAGAAACATAAAAAAAAATATTTTTTTATTTTGTACCTTGTTTACCTAACTGTAATTAAAATCTATAGCCAATCAAAACAATTTTTTTTTTTGTAGTTCCTTTACGCAACAATAAATGTACTATAACGGTTTCCAGAAAGAAAATTTGTCAAGTCATTGTTGATTAAATATAAACCGAGTTTTACATGTGTAATGAAATAGGTAAAACTGATTAGTTTTAAGAATTCGTGTTTATTTTTACCTAAAACAGATGGTTTAGAAGTAATTTTAAAATAATATTTTACTAATTTTAATCAACTGTCTCCTGAACAAAGGAAAATTTTGAAAAATTATCAAAACAGATATCACTTAAAATGATATGTTTTATTCATTCTAAAATGGCAGTAGTGTTCTTGATTTTGAAGTATGAAAAGTCCTCACTTTAA
This sequence comes from Philaenus spumarius, assembly GCA_018207615.1. Lineage (NCBI taxonomy): Eukaryota > Metazoa > Arthropoda > Insecta > Hemiptera > Aphrophoridae > Philaenus > Philaenus spumarius. Next base: position 117,056 of record JAGFPH010003226.1, on the reverse strand, counting down.
ACTTGTGCTTTCAACGATTCCCTCCTTTGGTACATTAAATGTCTTTAAATGAATCAACGAATTGTTTAAACACAATCTTTATCTAAGAATTCGATTAAAATACACAACAAATATATGAATAAGCAATTACAGTTTCAATAATTTAACCAGCTATGACCTAACTTTACCTAACTTTTCTGTTTTGTCCAGTTGCCTTCAGAAACATACGAGGAATACGTACAGAGGCTGTATGAACAGCATCCACATGAAACGAGGGACAACTACTTAACAAGAATCTTATCTGTTTTGCCGTTTGAATCCAAGAAAAAGTATATAAAACGTATGCGCTTGATCAGTAAAGTGTTGAAAATGAAGGAACTCTTCAATGGTGGAGATTACAAGAAGTACTTACCTGAGGGATTCACTATCAGTGATAAGGATGTCAAGTTTATTGTTAGCCCGATCCAAAAGAAACGACAACGTCGTAAGGTAAGTTGATGAATTCTGATATCAGATAGTTTCCGTTATGTGTGAATAAATTAGTTTTTAATTGGCAATTCCTCGACAGTATCCCCTTATAAATAAAACGTATTCTCTGTAAAATTTCAAAATACTCAAAGTGATGGATTTGTATTTTGCAATGTTTGTGTTTTTCATAAGTAAACCTTTAGGGGGATGTAACTGTTGATAAAATATAGCGGTACCGGTAATTATAAAATTTTGTGGATTAACAATAAATAATTATCATTAATAAAGAAGTCAGATTAAGCTCAAAATACGTTGAAAACATTATTTACTACTTTTAGTTTGCCTGCATGGCACCCCTCTTCCAAAACAGAGTATTAAATAGATTCCTTAATGTTTAAATCACCCTGGGATATGATGGATACCATGTATATTATTTGTATATAATTTATGATAATTATATTACACCCATTTCGGAAATAAAAGTGGGTTTTAGCAACTTTTTAGGAAAAATCTTTCAAACTTCCTGTCACAAAATGCTTTAAGATGTAGTTTTGATATTCTAAAAAGGCTCTTCAAACTATACAGTACGGTATATCAATAACATAAAATATTTTCGATTACCAAACTTTGTTATATAACTTTATTCCATACAAATAGTAACTTTGTTTTTTTTTATGTTTTGATTATTACAATGTAATATACATACAATTATTGTAATGCATTATTAGTAACTTATAACTAATGTGTCGAAGAAAATCAACTATGATAACAGACAATCTACTGATACTATAAGGATTCCAAAACCATTAAAACAAACCTGTACTTTCTTTAGTGATTTTAATCCTAAACAAATATGGATGTACTTGAACATGTATAAGAGAAGAATGTTTTGAACTGTGTTTTTATTTTCCAGTGGCATCGTAAGTCATCATCTTCGAGTTCCTCAAGTTCCTCCTCATCATCAGACTCCTCATAAGGTATAGACTAGGATACACAAAATGGCTGAAACTAATACAATATATTGTTTAACCAATGGCTTTAATTCTTATAGCAATATTACTCTGTAAAATGTATATTTAAAGAAATAAAGTGTGTTTTATTCAAAAAAATTCCTGGATTTTCTTTAATATTAAATGCCATATACAAATAAATAGCACCATAATATAGTGTACCATATACAGTTAGTACCATATACAAATAAATAGAGAGTTGGGCAAGAATAAAGAATATCATTTTGATTTTGAAATCTAGTTCAGATAGGATGGAGTTCTATAATACTGTAAAAAGAATACTACATCAGTGGACAAAGCTATGGTTTTACTAATTAAAAAATGTACGGGCTATCTCGCTCGTTGTTTGAAGGCTGATCCTTCCAGGACGAACTTTCCTATCTCCGAGTGGTCCGCCGACTGCTACCGACAGCACGCTACCTAGTTCGTTGTCTAAAGGCTGATCTTTTCACAACGAGCTTTCCTACTTAACTCCTACTACATCATTTCTACTTAATACACATACTGTCAAGCCCTTCACCATAATGCCCGACATTCAGTAATGTTTAATACTTAATATCTCAACAAGGAATACAATTTTTAATATTGTTCTCTCACGATGTGCAACTTTCAGACTAAAATGGCATGTGAAATCTTTAAAAAAAAATTATTTTGTGATTTTTTGATATAGTGAATATATTGTTATGTTTTGCAGGAATATGTTTTAGTATTTTAGTTATTAGAAATAGTATTTTGAATGTTAAGGTTTTGACCAGTAAGACGGACAAGGAAGTACGGTATAAACACGGAAATTGTAGCGAGGTCGCGGGAGAGTTCGTTAAACGCGGAACACGGAACTCGCTTTGCTTTGGTTTGTTTTAAGATGACAACAAGGAAGCTAGACGGGTTATAAAGTATAATCCGAATCTAGAATCGAGGCCAGAGGATTGTGGTCGATGGGCCAGAGTGGACTGGTCGGGTGACCAGTTAGGGGCTGCGAGTTGGGGCAGTCTGTTAAGGTGTTGGGCCGGTAGCTAGGCCAGTCTGTTAAAGTGTGGGGCCGGAAAGCTAGGCCAGTTAGCTAGGGACGTTTGGCCGGGACTTGGCCAAGTATTGTGATTGAGAAGCTAAGGGTTGGAAGCTGGACAGCAAGAGACAAGTCATCACTACGAGAAGTCTACACGAGATTGAAGGACGAAACCGGTTCTGCAATAGAACGAGATTTGAGTGAGTCACGGAGTACTTAGTCTATTAATATCACATTGAGTTTGGAGTCAAAAGTTTAACGGGAAAGTTTAATTAAAGTACATTCAGTAGCTTTGTTTACCGAGTTCTTGTTTCAGTCTGTCATACAAAAGTAGTATCTAGTAAAGGAAATGTATGCAGAGCATAAGTATAGGATAATGTATCAAACCATATTATGTTTATGTTATTGCATTGTACAAATAAATATAGAGAGATAAGTTTTGCCACTGAACCACTGGAATGCATTGTTATTGATCTGTCCCTTTGTTATTAGCATAGTAAAGTGTTTTGTTTGAACCCGGGTGATAAGGGAACTAGAAATCCCAAACCTATCAAGTAGTGCAAGGCCGTGGGTTTTGGTCTTTACCAAAAATAGTTTTCAGAGTTTTGGTAAAAAGAGAAAAGTTTTTGGAAGTTGAATTAAGTTTCTGTTTAGAAGAAAAGAGAGCGATTTGTTTAGGTGATTAAGTTTAATTTTTTTTGTATGGATTAGTACAGTGGTTTTTCTTTTTCTTTTTCATTTTTTACGTTTTACAGATTACGTTGATTGGTTGATAGATATGTATTGGTATATATGTACGTGGTATAATATGTGTATATTTATAGATGTGTGTGATATTGTTTCAATTAAATGTTTAAAAATGTGTTAGATGAATATTATAAGCAATATGGTTTTTTAAGTGTTGTATTTCAAGTGCAGAGTGTACGAGGTGGTTGTTAAAGGCGATAGAGTTTGTGATCAGCGATTTGTTTTTCTTATTTCCTCGTGAAAAATAGTCTTCTCCGGTTTGACCTACTATATTTGGCAGCATATGCCTGTATTTGCGATTGAGCTGGATTTAGTAAGCCTAGTTGAGAATACAGTGTTGCCAAGTAGTGCGTCTTCTTTGATTGTTTGTATGCGCCATCAGCTTTGGAATTCACAAAAGTTGCGTTTTGTGCGTATGTGTTACGAGTTTATGTACACACGGTGAGTATGATGAACTTTCGTGTTAATTTGACTTTGAAGTAAGTCGAGTGGCTTTGTTGTTTTACTTGGCTGGATATTTGGGATATCAGAACGCGAATGTTAGACGAAAGATAATTTGTATGACGCGCGAGTAGAGATGCCGCGTCGATAATATTTGTGACGCCTCGATAATAGTTTCGCGTATTAATGATATTTGTACGGTAAATATTGAATGATAGGTTTCTGTACTGGCCAAGCTCAGGAATTTGCGAGCGTTGTAGTTTTGAGCTGTAAGTGTTACAGCGTGTTACATAGCGAGTCGGGATTGACTCATTTTGCTACGTCAGGGAATAGACTCTTGTCAGTTTATGTAGGTTGAAGGTGTTTAACTTTTGCAGACATTAAGGCGTTTTAGTCGACGGATATTTGCTAGGTGAAGCAAGCGGTTAACGAACCGGGGTATGCTGATGCGGCAGTATGGCATTGTTTCAAGGTTTATGTTGTTGACCATTGTATGTTGTTTTATGCATGTTTTGCTGATGAGCGAATTCGGCAGTTTTTGGCAAGGCCAAGTTCATTTCTGCTGTAATGAGAGCAGAATATTCTTACGGTACTGTTTATGTTTGTGTATAAACTCATGCGTTTTGGAGTTTGTGAGATTAGGGGTTTATGTTTATTGAATCTCACATGAGTTGAGTTCATGGAGTTTATGAGCTATGAGTTTATGAGTTTAATAAAATGTTTTTGTAGATTTGTTTATGGTATAATGTGTGATTTAGTTTTTTTGTGATTATAAGACAGAGTGCACTACGGTGTCGGTACATGCAAGGCTGTAGAATTTTGGGGGTCTTTTTGCAAATGGTAAGGGGTGGTTTGCTGGGTCTAATGTGATAGACTTGAATATGGCGTTTTGCTCAGGTTCAGACTGTGGCGGTCAATGATCAGTATGTTGTATGTGTACCACCTTTAATTGTAACTTTTGAGTTTGTTGAAGTAAGTTAGCATAGCTACGGGCATACTTGCATCAGCATACTTGCGATACAAGATGTGATGGCGGCAGCTGCCATAGTAGATATGAGGAGAGCCACGGAGAGGATGCAGCAGCAGCGGCGGCCAAAGGACCGAGAGTAGATCTTCTGGGACCGTTCTTCAGGAACCTCTACCTTGGATGTTGCGGCGTGGCAGCAAACAGCGGACACGGTGTAGAGGTAGCGATCAGTGTACACGGATCTTGCGATGTGTTGGATGCCTCGACAGCGGATAACGGGTCGCTATCAGAAGAGTGCGCTGGATTCCCCCTACCCAAAAACTTTCTGTTTCCCCAAACCCCGTAATATTTTTTCGAAAATATTGGACAATGTTAGTGTTAAGTATATGATTAGATTATTGTGTTATTGGACGTTTTTAAGAATGGTATTTTGTATTTTGAGTTTTGTCAATTTTGTTGTGAATGTTTTTTATTGAGTTGTATATAGATGTACGTGTGATGTACCTGTTACGGATGTAACGAGTTACCGAACTCCGTTACCTAAATGTACCAGACAGCTGGACTAGTTGCGCGCATGCGCGTCAGAACTGACCTTGCAGCTCGACTTTGAATTAGAAGTCAGTGTAGTGCCAAGCGCCGACCTATCAACTAGACGCAAGCTGCAGGTGAAACGTCCGTCGGTGTCGAGGTTCTACGCTCACTGTAATCCTTCGATATAATGCCATAAGCAAATCTAATTAAGTTTATATTATAATCGGTAATCGCGTAACGTGAGATTATAACCAATCGCGCACTCGTAATGAATATTAAGCGGTAATAAGTTCGGTTCGGTTAGAAGCCTATCGTGTACAAATGGTGACTAGTGATTTAGTTAAAGTTAAAGTGTAATAGTTTAGATTTATATTAATTAATTAAGCGCTTGTTAAAAGCTGGGAGAGTCAGATTTGCAGGGTACGGCTGAAGGCAATCGGTTAAATTAGGGTTGATGATTAATAAACTTGCTCTGGGTATGCGGGTATCGTCCATTTGCATCGACAGTTCCAGTCACGTCTTCCAAAAATTTACTAACTCGGTGCAAATACACGCTGACTAGTGATTCCCAATAAGATCAAAGGGGATAAATGGTACAGTAAATGGTAACAGAAGCGAGGTTACGTCCCGGATTAAGTGGTAACAGAAGCGAGGTTACGTCCCGGAATAATTAATTTTTATTTATCAATTTCCATCGATATTAACCCTAATAAGCAACTTTATTCATGTCCGACTTTGCCTATTACCAAATACGTCATCACTTCCGCCGGTAAAAACCACGTTTCTTATTTTCTGCAAACTAGTCACCATACTAAAATTTTGTAATTAATCTTTTACTGTATAACTTACCGAACTAATCTTTTTAATAATAAATTTTATCAACGAATATTATGATATTAATTATACACGTTTGTCGTTAAATTTTGCCTTATATTAATTTCTACACCTAGTCCCATTTAGTGTGAGTCATAAGGTTGGTATAGTGTTTCTTTTGTTTATGATTCCTGCTTTATTGGTGAGTACATGAATTATTATTATTATATTATAATAAGCAGTGCCTTATTTTATTCATATTTGGAAGTCAAATTACTGAACTAAGAGTCTACCAAAAAGAACTTTAAGTGACCTAACCTCTCAAAGAAAGTTTGATGTACACATAAACATCCAGGGACACTGAATATTGTTTAATAGGCCTAACCAATTTAAGATTACCTTTGGTAAAACGTACTTTGTGTTTTGTTACATAACAACACCCTAACCAATAAACTATAAACATACCAATCTATATAATTTCATTGCAAAATTTATAAACATAATACATTTAGGCCTAGCCTGCACCAGTCTGCATACAATAGTTGCACCATATCACACATAATTTTCCCACATATATAGTGTTATTTACAGCATTTAGTCTGTCAAATCACCAAGTTCATATAGTAATTGTGTAACCTGGCCTTTTATAAACTTTTCTACCAAAATAATTAATTCATAGTAGGCCTATAACAAATAACTCAGCTCTGACACTCTTAAAATATTATATCTGTCAACAACAACCCAATTTTGTGTCTCTTTGTCAGTGATTGTGCTGGATAATAATTTACTTGCTATTTTTCAAATAGTAATCCTTTTTTCATTGAAAATATTGTTACTGTTACAATACTTTAGGATAAAACACACATTAATGATACAGATTTATAGCCTACCATTTTTGTGTCATACAACTGACAGCTGATAGTACTCTTTCTTAGTTTGGCCATCCAAACAATATATATTTTACAGTGTTAGTGATATTGTCCAGTTACTTTGCATATTTCAGTGTTTCATAGATAAAATAGGTGTTAATAATTTTTAGGCCTAGTCTAATATAATACAGTCCTTGTAATATATTGTCTGATAACTACTCATGTTGCATTGATAGGATAGTTCTGCCAATTATGCATGTTGAAATGGTATTCAATATAGCATGGTGTTGGAAATACTTCAATAATTTTGTCAATACTGTCTGATAGTATTACAGGTGACGTAATTTTACATAAATTATTCAAAATATATACACCTTTTAGCCATTTCAGACCACATTTGGCCTACACCTGGTAGTTAACAGTGATACAGTATCTTGTACTGTTCAGTGGCCTATAACCTACAAACATAACAGCTTGTTCATTACAACGCAGTGATAGACACATTAGGCCTATACTCAGATACTCAAACACATATAGCCTAACTATTTTCCCTTTTTAGAAATCTAAATCTTATTTCTAATTCAACTGAATTGTAACACTGACATTTAAATCAAAACTGTATTACAACATTACAGCAAATTACAGTACTTTCAAAAAAATATTGACTAATTCAATTAATCTTAAATAATTTTGAAATAATTAAACCATACTTAACCTAATTCTCTACTTATAGATCAGATAATTTTGTACAATGAATTCAATCAATGATCACATTATTATAATTCTACAGCCTCAATGTTAATAATATTACAAAAATAATTTCAAATAATATTCAATAATTTTAAAACAAAAATAATTCCAAATAAAATAATAATTTTGTTACACCTTAACAATGACCCAAAGTAAATGCACATTAAATATTGTTCAATTTAACCAATAAATAAGCTATTTATTAACTATTTATTAAATAACAGTTATTATTAAGCTTATTACCCATAAATAGGTTGTTTACAGCATATTATTTAGCCAAGGTATTGAAACGTCCCGGACATCTGGAGCTACGATATAAGTAACCGAACGCAGGTAAATTGTTTTGTGTGTTTATAATCTATTGTTTACAGGTATTATACTGCTATATATTCTTTACTTTTGCCAATTATTACCTTCATATTTAATTCAATTCCTACAAGCCTACCCGGCCTTTCCATTTTCAGATTGAGCTGGTGATTACAAATAAATAATTGTCCATTTTTGTATTTTGTTGTTTTCAGAAAATTTTTTTTCAGTTAATAGTTTTTAGGTATTTACGTCTCTCAGAATTGCAGCTACCTCATCAAATGAATATTATAGCCTACAATATTTAATAAATCTTTATATATTTTAAATAACGCCAAACTTTTAAATAATATTAGAAAAAACTTTATATAAAACAATAGTTCAAAACAAATTTCAATAAATAGTTTTAGTCCTAAACCAACAATATTAAATTACAATAAAAATTATCTACATAATATAAAAAACACAACAGTTAATAAAACTTGTCTACAACCCAAATAAACAACTATGGCCAATGAAATTAATTGGAATCTGACCGTTCCAACACCTTTCCCATTCCCTCTAAATATCAAACCTCCACACCGCAAATGGATCAGCAAATTAACAGCAGCCCAAGCTAACCAACTACTAACCTTTTGGCAAGTAACCCCAGAAGTAACTCTCGAACTTAATCGCAGTTTAATTCGTGAACAACTCGATCTTTTTAATGACTCCCAACCGACATTACCAACAACACCTACACCTATAGATAACCAAAATGCTATCGCACAACAACCAACCCTAGTAAAACCTAAATCGCCAGTATCGCTCCCTTCATCAGCGTTAAATATAATAAAATTAATAAAAACAATCGATACTCGCCCTTCTGAGGCGACTCTACGAGCGTTATGCCAAATAAAACGTACTGCTTACCTATATCCCAACTTTGACAAATTAATCCTTTTAGAACTTATACCAATCACGACAGGCCTACCAGCCTCACTTTTAGAAAAAGCTATAAATTCCAACGCCACCATAGATCAGTTTTGTAAAACAATTGTCACCGCCTTATTCCCACCCCACATTAAGCATACAGTTATATCTGATTTAGTATACAGACAACAGAGAATAAATGAACCCTTAGCTGATTTCATAACAACCGTGCGTGATATGTCTAGTTTATTAATACCGGAAATTACACCTTTCGACCAGGTCCACTTGATATTGTCCGGCATGTGCCCACAAGCTATGGCTCGATTGGGAACGGTTGATTTGCCATCAACCGTTGACGAATTGTTACAACTAGTACCACACTTGGAACGCACTTATCCTCAGCACAATAACAATAGCAACACACATCAACCCCCTAACACTCACAACCAACCAAATCACTATCAATCTTTTCGAACATTCAATCACCCACCAAACCAAACAACAGCACCGAGAACACCACAACAGTACCGACAATACAACAATAATTATAATCCACCAAAATAATAAGAGCCAGACCTTATCAGTTCGCCCCTCCTAAGCTACAAGCGTTAAGAGAACATATCGATGACTTGTTAGCTCGCGGCGTCATCAGCCCATCCACCTCCCCCTACGCCTGTCCAGCAGTTTTAGTTCCCAAAAAGGGTGGCAAGACCAGAATGGTCGTAAACTATAAGGCTATCAATGAGATAGCCGATTTAGAAGCTACCCCCATACCAACACTGGAGTCGGCTTTCCAGTACCTGGGTAAGGCAAAGTGGTTTACACTACTAGACCTTAACCAGGCTTACCTCCAAATACCTCTCGATGAGGAGTCGCGCAAGTATACAGCTTTCGTGGTGCCATTTGGTCAGTACCACTATAACTTTGTTCCCTTCGGGTTGGCCAGTGGAGGCCTGGTTCTTACCCGGCTCATTGAGCAGATTTTTGGGGACATAAAGTACAAGTACGTCTACACCTTTTTCGACGACTTGTGTGTGTATTCCGATGGCACTTTTGACGACCACCTCGCCAAGGTGGAAACGGTACTCAACCGTTTGCAGTCCGCCGGACTAACCGTCAACCCCGAAAAGATGACCGTGGCCGCTAACAATATTCAGTTCTTAGGCCACGTTTTCAAAAACCAATCAGTTACCCTCCACCCAGATCGAGTCCAGCCTATTGCTGAGTACCCTACCCCAAAAAATTTAAAACAGGTTGCTCGATTTTTGGGGTTGGCAGCTTTCTACTCCAAGTTTATTAAAAACTTCGCCACCATTTCTCAACCACTCAATAGGCTTAAGCGCAAAGGCGTAAGCTTTGAGTGGGGACCCCAGCAAGAGCTCGCCTTTAACACCCTAAAGGCAGCTCTAACGAGCAACCTCGTACTCCGCCTCCCAGATTTTTCAAAGCCATTCGTAGTGCACTCCGATGCCTCGGGCACAGCCTTAGGGGTAGCTCTCTCACAAGACTACAATGGAGACCTCATGCCAGTGGCCTTTGCCTCCAGGCCATTGAATAAACATGAAGTCAATTACAGCACTATGGAACTTGAGTGCCTGGGTGTAGTTTTCGCACTCACCAAGTTCCAGCAGTACCTAGAGCATCGGGAGT
>JAGFPH010003226.1:95393-106507 GCA_018207615.1 Philaenus spumarius | reverse complement strand
GATAAATTAATAGTAGACAAGTCAGAGTTTCTTTTATCTGTTGCAAGTCAGTTAGAACATTTCCTAGTAATGTTTCAATCAAATAAACCCACGTTGCCTTTCATGTATAGTGAACTTTTTGTCATGTTTAAAAAAATAACTATTAGATTTGTTAAAAGTACCGGTAAGATAGTAGATGAAGTAAACAGTCCAATGGCTCTGTGAGGCTTGACCTGAACAAAAAAGAGATTTTGAAAACAGCAGTTGAAGTTGATATAGGTTTTGGAGCCAAGAAAGCCTGTGCTGGCATAAAAGAAATAGATGTTGTTAATTTCAGAAACGATTGCAGAAAGTATTTGTAAAGTTTAATTGAAAAATTGTATAAGAACTGTCCCATACGCTACAAGATAGTTCAAGGCCCATCCTACATTTCTCTAAATGTAATGAAGAATGAAACATTGAGAATATCCAGAATAAATGTAGCTGTAGAGGAATTTGTCAGCAAGAACCATATGACTCCAGCTGTAGCCGATTGTGTCAAACATGACTATTTAAAACTGTGTGAAACACCTTTAATACATTTAATACACCTTGAAATCATTTAGATCAAATCAAGGCAGGCTTGATTCGTTTCTCATGAGACTACTGGAAGATTCAGGAAGTGTGAATTTGGATAATTTCTTTACACAAATTATGATCATGTTTCATGGAAATGCCGAGGTGGAGAGATTAAACTGTGTTTAATAGATAATCTGAAGGAGAATTCTCTGGTAGCCCAAAGGTCAATTTACAATGCAGTGTCGACCATTGGAAATATCAAGGATGTGGCCATTTCAAGGACTATGAGATTGTCTGTGAAAAGTGTATCATCAAGGAGGATGGAAGCTCTGAAATTAAAAAAGAGAAGCAATGAGAATCATCTAAAAACTTTTGGAAAGGAAGAAGAGAACTCTCTTGCAGGAAAAAACGGAAAAATTAGCAGAATTGGACCAAAAAATTTAAAAACTTATCACTAAAGCCGCGTCCAGACGTGTATCATCGTATCGTAGCACCGTCGCGTTTTTATGGCATACCGTGACCGCAACCTATTTGGACAGCATACCGTGACCGCAACCTCGTGACAGCGTAGCGTCCAAGCGTGTATCGGAGCGTTCCATGAGTTGTCGGTTTTTCTGCGTCACATCAAAGGAATGATAATCATTGAGTCATGTATGCTCTTGCCTAAACGGTACTTTTAACTAAAGTGCTTTATATCAGAATGTAACATGGAGTGAACTGAAAAGGTTACTTTGCAATTTATCGAAATATATCGTAACAAAAGTATATTGTGGGATGCAAAACATCCCAGCTATTATAATAAAATAATGAAAAATGATGCTTGGGAAGAACTTGCAGCTAATTTTAAAATTACTACGGATGAATGTAAAAAGAAAATTAGTAACCTTTTGTCATCGATGAGACGGGAAAAATTTTAAATGAAAGTCAGTGAATAATAAATAAGTTATTATTATTTTTTATTATACTCCTTTAGGTACAATAAAAAACTAGAAATAAAACAATAAAGTAAGTAATTAAACAAAAGCAAACTTAAAAAATCCTTTTCTTTTGTTAAAAATAAAATTCAACACAAATTAAAAGACGAAACACATAACCTTTATTTTTATTACGATTTTTACCCAAATCTTGTGCCAAAACTAATTTATACGGAGTGTTTCAGCTCTCTAAAATACTTTTACGTATGTTTTCTGGGCCAAAGGCAATTCACACTATTATTATTAAAATGTATGATAGCCCCTAGTTTTTATACAGCAGCTATTTTGATTTTTTTACTTATCTATTTTTATCTCAAAACAGATTTAAACTATACGTTGACATTTTGCATGAAGTTTTATAACTTAAAGGACAAACTGAAACAAAAATAATATTTTTTTCCAACTGACCAGTTCAAAATGATAGCCATTTGAAATGTTTGATGTTAAATATCTTGAAAACAAATAAATGTTCTTCTTTACAAATAAACTTTAGAAAAAAAAGTTGTATTTTTTATGAGAAATTAAATGTTGTTTCATTTTGAATGTAGGTTAAAGGATAACCTAGTTTTCGACAAAAAATTAAATATAATATTTTGGTACTTGTATAAAACACACAAGTTGAGCCTTGAACACCAACATTTTTTAACACTAGTAATTTAAAATCATTAATACAGAGTTGTGAAACACCCTGTACCGTAAAATTAATCCAAATGAAACATGTTTCAAATGTTTTACAACGTTTGTTTTTTATATCATTTTTAATAATATTATTGTGTCATCATTACAGGACACTCTGATGTGTATGAAAGCAATTGGTTCGCATTCAAAAGTTTGATTTTTCTCTAGGACAAAAATAATGTTGTAGAAACTCAAAGCACTGTAAGTAGTACTTTTTAAGCATACTTGTCTTGCCACCAAGTTTTACCTTCATTTTGGAAAAAATCCATATCAATTCATCTCTAATTTTATTGCTTTGGCATGTAAGCATGACCTTCTAGGAATGTTTCTCAAGGGAAGTAAAGAAACCATCAGATCATTAGTTATAGCCCTAAATGCTCCTTGAGTAATTTACCTACTAAACCTACCTTCTATTTCTGTGTCAAATGTTCCTTTTGGTGTATATAAGAGATGGGAAGAAGAACTGTTTCTTAAAAAATTATTTAAATGAATTACATCCATTACAATGATTTGAGCTTTCTCAGGTTCTAACAACATTGGTTTACGAAGTACTCTGAAAACAGCCGAGGCAATGCCAAAAGCATTTTCAACGCTTCTTCTTACACAACATATTCTATAATTAAAAATTTTTGTGATGAACCTTTGGAAAACATTCCCGAAAACGGTTTCATTAATTTGTCAGTCAAAGAGAAAGCATCGTCTCCAATAAAAAAAAATAAGGAACCTCCTGCTGTTTACCAAACACCAGAGGTTCTGCTTGTGGAAAGTTTAAAGTATTTTCCTCTAATTTCTTATGAAGAGAACAGTTTTTACATATGCCACCTTCAGAAATCCACCCCTGACCACCAATATCGACATACAAAAAATTGCAATGCGCATCTACTAACGCAAAGAGAACAATGCTAAACGTGGATTTGTAATTAAAATACTTGCCCCCTGAATTACAAGGTGCTTATAAGACAACGTGCTTCCCATCTAGGGCACCTAGACAATGTGGAAAGTTCCATATATCTTCAAATTGTTTTGATACTTCTAACCATTCCTCGGCAGTTTTTGGAATCTAAAAAAATAATTGATGTAATTGATTGATGTTTTTGTAAAAAATATTTGATGTTATATTACAAATAATTGTGGTAAATTGTGTCATAGACTGTAAATTGTTGTTATTTCTTAGTTGCAGATTGAAGACAGTGAAATTCAACAAGAACTGTCAGGTGATACAATCCCCAACGAAGAGTCTGGTGATACTGGACGTGAAGTGGCTGAAATTGAAAATCAGCGAGAGAAGAATCAACCTCTTAGTATTAGACCTCCTTCAAAATGCAAGGGACGTACAGATGAAGATAAACTAGATAAGGCCTTCGAAATATTGACTAAAGCATCACTATCAACTCAGAAAGAACAAAATGAATGTCAGGTTTTTGGAAATCTTGTAGCAAAAAAATTAGCCAAATACTCCTGTGAATTGCAAAATGTAGTACAGCAAGACAATATGGGGACATTTTATTTCAAGCTGATAGAACCCATGTCAGTAATAATTCAATTCCCTACTTCTCTCGACATTCATACCACAATTTTAATACCATTTCAAATTTAGCTGTACCTCAAACTTTTCCACAGTCACCACTTCAACCCCCACCTTCTCAATTAATTGTTACATCCATTCTCACACCCACCCCCATCATCACAATACTCACATCTGTTTTCACATCCACCACCAATCTCACAACCATCCACATCTTCACAAATCTCACAGTCATATCCACTTCCGACCCAATTTAAAGATTCCAGTATGTGTTCTTCCTCTTCCAGCAAAACAATATCAGACAACACAGTTCCCAGCAACATTAACATTACATAATCTGGATATGCCTGACCTTAATTATGAAGGTTAAAAAGAGTTACATTTCCTATTTTTATTTTGTGTTACATATTTTGTATTACTTATTTTTGTACTCATAATAAAATAGTTTTACTTTGTACGTTTTTTAGTATTATTGTAGTAAAAAATGTTTTTTTAACTGTATTTTTTCTTTTAATCCTTCTACAATAGCTTCACACACTTCTGGAACAATAAGGCTTATCGACTGTTTAGAAATTTTAAAGAGGTATTGAAGACTTACGAAGGAATCACCAGTAGCTAAAAACCGAATTGTAACTGCTAGTCTTTCTTGGACGGAAATAGCTTTTCTCCAGTTACTATTCTGTCTTTGAATTTTTAGGCCAATTAAATTAATCAAAAACTCAAAGTCTGTTGGTGACATTCTTGAAAAATTTTTGTAAAGCCCACTAACTGCTTGAAATTTTAAATCTAAAAGTAATTGGTTGCCACTGTACATTGTTCTATTATACAACTGCGTACGCCACCATCATCGTCTTTAACGTTTTTTCCTTTTTACTAAATAGTCCATAAGTACGTACGCTGTCGCTGCAATATCAATATATTTTCTCTGCACTAACACATCCATACACGTTTTCTCAAGAACTGATAAATGGAATGGCTTAGATTTTAAATCAACATCGATCACGCAGTTACGCTACTATGTCACGAGGTTGCGGTCACGGTGTTCCGTCCAAATACAAACGCGACGGTGCTACGCTACGATACGCGGTTGCATGTCTGGACGCGGCTTAAGATATAACTATAATATTTTTTTTAGGATAATAATATGTAAATAACACTAAGTAATAATTATTTACACTTTTGAAATTTATATTTGTTTTAATAAATTTTCCTTTGAAATGTTACAAACCTAATTTCAAAAATATGATTAAAGGTGTATTTGATTGTCAAAATTCACCAAAAATTAGAAAGATGTACTTTAGTTTTATTCATAACAACCAACACATTATTGATCTACTTACTTATTTTAAAATAAGTCCTGTATATTCCATTATCAAAGAACTATATTATTGTAAGTACATAATTATTATAAAAAGGTCAGTTTACCTAATTTAATCTTTTTACAAGTTAAATGTTTTTAAATATTACTAACATTTTCATTCCATTTTAGTGTTAAAGCAATTCGATTTATTTGTTAATAATTACTGGAACTAACCAAAAATTTTATATTTTAAAAAAATAACTAAAAAAGACATGTTAAGTTAAGAAAATATTTTACTTTTTGTCTTAACCAAATTTTTGGTAGGGGATTTTATTTATAAATACAATTTTGTTATGTATAAAAATCATAGATCATGAATAATAAATAGATCTTGCATCCATACGGGGGCTATGTGCCGGAAAAAAGGTTGTCACGAAAATAGTACATGATCGCGCCCCGAGGTAGCGTTAGGGAGAAATCATTGGTAGCATTGGTGTTTCATACAGCTTCCGTCGTTTCCCCAATAGATAACGCCACTATGTTCGAATTTCCAGTGGAACAAAATATTGCATTGGATCGGAGTTCTATTAGGTTATCCAAATACAAATGGTATAATTTTGTAAATGCGCAGGTCTGTTTTCAAAAAAACCTTTTATATTTCTTGTTTGCAGCAACTGAATGGCACACATATGCCCAACTTCTTTATGAAAAAACTTTATAGTTCTGTATTTTATTAGTTTTGGTATCGCTTTGAACTGATAATGTATGACAAGTATGGGCAAACACTAGTTTTCAATACAAACATTTGTTTGTGCATTATTGTCCAATACTATTGTTACTATTATTTGTGCTTTAGGATTTTCCCTGTTGTATATGGGTAGCTATAATGTCATTAGTCCTATTATGTACATTAATTATTTGTGTAATGTGCATAAAGCAGATTCAGAATAGTCCGTTTTAAAGCCAAAAACATTTTTTTTAATTCGTGGGAGTTTATTTTAAATAGAATTCAAATACTGATAAGTCATTAAGTGTTTAAATTGTATCGTTTTGATAAGGATGATATTCAGTAGTTAAATGATTATTTTTGAGTAAACTAAACATTAATTTGCAGACTTAAATTTACATTCATTATAAAATATATATATAATAGTAGGCCTTTTAAGACATCAAAACTTATTCTGTTTCAGCTAAAAAAATATGAACAACTAGACCTAATGCTGTAAAATATCCTATATTAAACATTTATGTATTACATCTGCAAATGGAATGGAAAAATAAGAACTATCTTAACTATCTGAAAATATTTAAGAAACCTGACTAAAGTCTAATTATTGAATCTTTTAAACTATTCTTTGGTTGAAAAGTGTTTACTACCCTGGCCGGGAAAAATGGCCTGTTTAGATCAAAATTATTCTCAAACGAAGTAGTTTTCCATCTTGGAACAAAAATCTGAGATTATGTGTTTTAAAAGAGTCACACTCGATATGCTGTTAATTTTTTTTTACCATAAAGTTTGAATAAATTATGTTGGGATTACGGTAATATTATTTGGCTGTCCTGCAACTCGAGGCAGTCAAGAGATCACATACCACAGTATTGATTGAATTATTTTTTTTCAAGAGGGAATCTAACAACATGCAGATACAGTTTTATTGAGTTTGTAAGTCTTTATCACTGCAAAGACAATCTGAGACGCGATGTAGTAGAAGAATTCAAGATTTGTAGGCCACCAAACACTATAGGAGTTCTCAAAGTCCTGGACATTCTTCTTAAGAACACAATCACCCTGCATCAGCATGTAATGCTGTTTTAGAATAAACATTATATTTTAGTCTTTCAAAAATTGTTTGATAACATTTTTTCGACATATAGTACTGTCAAGTGGTATCCCTAAAAATGCTGTGGAAACAAAGCACAGGAATACCTTGCAATGCCAAAGTGAAATTGATCAAATCATTCCTTCATGGAATTCGGTAGGTATAAAACTTGTGGCAAGAGTTTAAGCAAAACTTGTTTTGCTGTTTAAAAAAGACAAATCCTTAAAATGATATTGAAGTTAAGAAATCAGAGAAAATGACATCAAGGCTGGTGTTATTTTCCCTGTTTTGGATTTCATAATTGCAGATTTATAAACAAGATTCTCGGTGAATAATTCAATCTATGGTTTATTTTACAAACAGTAAATTTTATGGATAAACATAACGAACTTTAAGTGGAAACTAAGAATCTTGTGGGACAATACTGAAAGAACTTGTCAGAAGATATATTATATTTTGTTATACAAATATTTATCAAACTATTACAAAATTAATTCATAAAAACCCCATTCAACTACAAGCAATATTTGCCAGAGTTTGTATTTCACTTAAATCTGTTTGAGTTTTATTTAATTATCTATACAGTAGAGCGTCAAAAATCCAAACTAATTGGGACCGAGGGGGTTCGGATATTTGAAAACCACCAAGAAAATGTCATTTAGGCTAAAATATATACCCTTTAATCGATTAAAGTAGTTAAACAGTACAAGAGGTAATGTAATTACAATACAGTACGGTATGTAAGACTACTTACATATTATGATTTAGAAGAACCTGCACGTACACAGTAGGGCCAACATGATTACACTTGTAACTCTCAATTACAATACAGTACATAATTAAAAGTTCACTTGTACATTATAGTTGACACAAACGAAAAAAAAATACTGTATAGTACACTACTGTATGTACGACACACTGTCATAATGATTACACAAAGAGAAATGAATGAACTTTCTGTATGTTTCCTGCTAGTATTAAAGCAGCTTATTAGCGTGACAGTGAAAATACTGACAGCCAATCTGCTGTGAGGGCAGGTATTAAGAAGTGTTTAAAAAGAGATAATAATGTCAAACTGCGATGAAGATTTTTGTGAAATTTTTAACGACCCAATAATTGCAATTTACGATAACAAAATTTTTGCAGGGCCTGCCTCAGAACGCTTTCGGATTTTTGTCGTTTCAGATTATTGACATTCGGATTATCGACGCTCTACTGTATCTACATTACCGTACTGTATATTAATTTGAAAAGATTTTTTGTAATCCGAGTGTGATCTCGAGTTTTACTGGACCGATACACATGCAGTTGGTACCAAATTAAAGGTAATTGTCTGTATATTTGCCCATTTTACTTGGATTTCAGCTATTACCCCACTAAATTTTCTAAAAACCTAAATTAAAATCTCTTATGGAAATTTAACATGGGGTAAATTTTAAGCCTATTCCGAGTGATATCTGGAGTTCTATTGGACCAATTGACATGTGGTTTATGTTAAATGAAAGGTAATTAACTCTATATTTGCCCGTTTGCCTTAAAATTTTACTATTCCATCATTTAATATTTCAAAAATGGAATTTAAAATATTTTCTATTAATTGACATTGTGTTTACTGATCAAATGAATAGCACAGATCAGCTGATTATAACAGCACAAGTTTTATTATCATCTGGAGTTCAATTGAACAGATATAATAGCACAGATCAACTGATTATAACAGCACATATTTACTATCATAACATGGTTTATTTATGTTGCAATTTACTTTATTGAAGTACGTTAAGTTTAATTTTGCTGTTGCTTAAATGTACTTTATTGGAGTAGGTTGTGTTTAATTTTGCTGTTGCTTAATTCAATAGTAGTTAGTTTTTCTGTTTATAGTTCAATAGTTATGGAGGTGAAACATATAATTGGTGAAGGAAATTGTCTCTTTAGATATGTTTTTACTTTTTATATTGAACCAGTTATGGCGCAACTTTACTAATCGACTCTAGCCATATTACTGCAGCAGTGCCAACGTATACGTAATGAATGTTCTATAATACATCATTGTAATGTTCAATTCAATTTCTAAACGTCTGAGATAAATGAAAACCGAAAATAACTTTAACAAAATGTGTTGTAATTAATTATAAATAGAAAATAAAACACTTTAAACTCTATTAATAAGTTATTAAGAAAATATTAGACATAAGCCTATTAGCCCAGTATATAGAGAATCCAAAAAGTGGTTCAGCTTACACATTAATTGCGACAAAAGATTTTTTTTCTAGGATCGTTTGGTATGGTTTGGGTATTCCAAATCTAAGTTTGCGACCTCAAAAGTTAAGGGGCAAAAAACTTCGAAATTTTCTGACTTTTTCCAGTTTCTCTCTTATAACTCGAAAACGGTGCATATTTTGTAAACAATAGTACTTTAGTAAATTAAATAGGACAAAATTTCGCGTCGATTAAAAAAGTGCAAAATTGGTCCAAGTAGTTCGATTTTTATGGAGATCCAACAAAAATTGTGTTTTACCCATTTTCAATGTGCTGTAACTTTCTTGCATCAAATTTTATCAATACCCCCTCCCTAAATGTTGTAGAGTACCTATCAAGCCATGAGTTCAAAAAGCATCAATTTTTCTAAATTGGGCAAATTTTTAAAATTTGTCAACTCATTAAGCAAAATTGGGAAAAACCTTAAATTTACACAATCGGGTTTTCGCTCTTTTTCGGTGTCAATGAGTCCGGGAATCAATTCTGACTTCATTCTGAGGCTTAGGTACCGTATGTCATCTGAATGCATCTGGGAAATTATTTTAACACGTTCGCTAGCACCAATTGTAAAATTTTTTAGTAAGCATAGAATATAGCGTCGCATATATGAGACGTCCGGTTTCTATCTACAGACTGATGACGCAAACGTGCAACACCTGTTCTAATTGAAATAGACTGACTTCGCATATTTATGGCGTATTATATAGGTATTGTAATTAAGTATTTAAAAAATATTTAATAAAAAAGAAGTAATTTTTATATAAAAGGTCTGCCAACTTGATTGGGGCGGTATTCCATAACTCCCCCCCCCCCCCAGTGTGGTTACTACTATATTAATCAGAATCAGCCCATCCCAAACAAAAATCCTATCTACAGCCCTGGGTCACTTCTAGTATCATTAATTTCCTTAAATATCACATAAATTACAAAATTACTATTCTATCCTCCCCGGCCCTGTGTTATTACAGCAGCTAAATACAACATACATACCAAATCCTAGCTTATGAGAGTTTTTTTTAATTAATGGGTTAATTTTGATTTAAAATGACTACACTATACTCACTTCTAAAAATTCAGAATTCCTATTATTAAACATATATTATAGCCTATTAATTAAAGTTAAGATACTTTGTATTTTTTGTTGTAATAGTTATGTAATATATTTTATACAATTATTTTGTGCTTTATTTGGTAGTTAGTAACAACTTGATAACTATAACCAGTTTATAAAATACTAGCAGGTACTCGTGGCTTCGCTCACAAAAAATAAAAGTTTAATGAAATGAATATCAGGTACCTACAATAATTGTGTTATAAATCCAACATAATATCTCTGAGTTTCCTGGACCAAATAGCTGCTGCGTAGTGAGTTTCGACAAATCTATCAATGTTTTCCCATTAATCAATGGTTTACATATAGAGGCCTCTAGGTAGGTACATGATCAGCTGTGCGAATGTAAGCGCTAAAAATATTTTCCATCAGTTTGCACACGTTAGCAATTATTAAAATTCATGTTTCAGTCCAGCTATGTTAAAAATGTTATATTTCTGTATAGCCTACATAGGCTACTACCTAAAGTAATAGCTACATAAAGGTGTAATTGTCCCATTTCCCATTTTATCACTTAGATGAAAGTAATCGAAATTCTAGTGCATTACGCTTCCAATTTACCACTTATGAAACAAATGTATCAAACAACAACTCTTTACCTTCATGGGAAGTATAACAATTTATTTTTATTGTAAAGGAGCTTTTATCCCCATTTCATTCATTTGGCGCAACTATTTAAATTGCATGTTTTATTATTTCTTTACTACGTATTTATATACAACACTTAAAATTAATAAAGGTAAAATTTCAGTGCCCTACATTATTTTGGACTTAGTAGAATTTATATTTATTATTTTAGGGGTTGTTATCACATTTCACCCATTAGCAGCACATGACAAAATGTAAAACTGGTTTACTTTTTATATGTACAGTATCTTGTAAGAAATAAATTTACACAATTTTAGCTCTC
>JAGFPH010003226.1:60735-79679 GCA_018207615.1 Philaenus spumarius | reverse complement strand
CCCCCCCCCCCCCCCCAAGCAGGTTCCTACAATTATACTGTTATCGGCAACATACTGTGACTAAACAGTTTAGGTTAGTCCTCTAGTTTTTTTTTAATTCTAATTATATCGAAACTTGAGTGTGCGTGACTGGAAAACTGCCCTCCCTGATCTCTGACGTCAAAATGACGTAGGAACCTGCTTGGGGGGGTAGTTTTTCGGGGGGTAGTATTCCGGCGACCCTTTTGTTTGACATGACCTAATACTGGCATATTAAATTGTTTATACACGTGCTTATAACACGTATGGCACTGCTTACAAAAATTACCGTTTAATTTAGGACAGAATTGAGGTGTTTCATATTTAGGTATCTACAACTTACTAGAAGCAGTGATTCAGTAAATAGCACCTGGTAAAATACCAAATAAAAGATTTGGGAGGTATTTTGTTTAAGAATATTTTTGGAAATAATTTGTTATATTTTTATCATCTTTTTAGTTCTAGTTTTACAAATCCGACAACGGCTATTGAAATAACGTTACTGTAATATTATAAACTATATATCGTTGCGATTATCTATAAGAAAGGTTTTAAATACAAGCATATATGGGTCATATTTAAGGAATGTTTTTCGATGTCACTGATCGTGTCAATTCATCGATCAGTAAATACTAACAAGTACAGGTGGTCGAAGGGGGTGACACAGAAATGCGGCGCTCGTTGGAAAGCTCCTAGACCTGTCAACCCCTCTCTGACCCTCGTCAACCCGAGAGTGGGCGCTAGATGGACATGGCGCTCGTAGGACAGGGCGCTCATAGGAGGCAACCTCTGTTACTCCCTTACTGTCTCAGTATTGTAGCTATAAGCTTTGCTCAGAACTGTAGCCTCCACACTGAAAAAACTCTATCCTTGCAGCAACACAATTAATGTTGCGGTAAAAGAAATATTTGTTTACGGGTCAGCAGGGTGTAGTTAACTTTACTGTTAAAGTAAGCTACTGTTGATCTCTTGATATTATAGCAATGTTATTAACTTAGCAGCAAATGTAAGTTCAACAGTAAGCCTAATGTTTCTATGACATTAAGGCACTACTAACTATGTCGCAAGGCTAGTTAATTTAGTAGTGAATATAAATTAATTTAGTTATAACATTAGGTAGAGTGTTTAATATTGTAGTGTTCCTTTACTGGTAAGTTAGTTGTTATTGTCACAAAAATAAAAAAATTAGGTAATACATCTACAAAATATTACACTCATATTAGTTATTGTAATCATAAGAGTAATTGCTCTGTGTGTTTCAGTATAACTAACATCCTTGCAAGGTTAGTTGATGTAGTGGTGAACTTCATACTAATACAGTTCTAACACTAGTTAAGATTGTATTTACTATATAGTATGTTTATTGTAACAATAGTTATTTTTGTCACAACAGAAACAGCTTTTCTTAACTCCGATATTTTATTTCGAAATTTGTCGACAAGCTTTCCCCTGCATACTAACTGTCGAGGTCCTTCAGTTAGAGGAGCTAGGCTATAGTAAGAGTTCTGGAAAAAATAAAAATTAAGTGTAAGACAACTATAAAATATATTATATAATATACATAGATTAATGTATGTAGTTATTTACATAGTTAAGGACATAACATTTTTACTGTATCTTAAAATAAAGAATTCACGCTTTAAATTACAACTTTTTAAAATGTTAACCTAAATTCTATGTTTAAAGTTACCGTATTTGATAATGAGTTCATTACTTTTAATTTAATCAATTACTGCGACATTTCCCACTGAAGATGGATATTTATTATCTTGAGTAGTAGTTAAGCTAGTTTGAAGTAACTTTTTTGTTAATAAAAAACATTCTTAGTTTTAATAATTCGTTAACAAGGGTTGATCAATACTCGTAAACATCGTAAATTATTTTAAATACATAAATTATTTCAAATATCAAAATAATTAGTTCTGATAAAAGTAATCAAAATTCATTATCCAAATATTTGTATATGCTATTGCTAGGTTTTTGGAGAACATAAAAATATTTACAAAATAATAAAATAAGGCTCTGTCATTTCAAATGTAAAAATTCCTAAAACAAGTCATGTTAATTGACTGATGCCATTGACAGTCCAACTGAGGCTTTAATGGAAAAGTACTTCTTAAAAACCACTAATACATATTAAAAATTCATTCACACATTTTTAAACAGCTAAACAACCAAACTGAATCTTTTAAAATATTTGTTTAACAAATCCTTAATTTGTTGTAAGATGTAGTTGTTATTAAAAAATATTTTAGCGAAATGCCTGACGTACAATTATGCTAGGTTGTTAATTTTCTTTCTTTGAGCCTTATATTTTTACTTGAAAAGATATAATATGAATGAATTGTGTGTAGTTGTATGTAGTAATGTTAAATCAGTTAAATGGAAGGTATGTACTAAAAAATAAGTTCCTTTACATTGATTTCCTCCATATTGGATAGGGCAAGTATATCTATTTCATTTTCTGAAATGCAAGTATATTATTTGATAATATACTAATTATGTGTAAATAGATTACTAAAATGAATTTTAAATATTTACCAGAATGATTATTAAAACAATAATTTAAAATATATAGAAAATAGATTATTTATATATCTTTAAAAAAGTATGACAAAGTTATGTATAACTTCAGGCAACCTCCCATAACCTGTAATGAAATTTTAACATTGAATATATAACGTATTTATTATGGTAGTTTTTAAAATTACTGCATCTAATTATAATACTGTATTAATTTATGTATATACCTGAACTTACCTTTAAAAATTGTAATATAATTTTGAAATCCCCATTACGTCAACAAAGATTCTACATCATCAACCATGTATGTTGAAAAATCAAGAAGATCGACAACGAAGCACTTTAGTTATAGCTGTTTGATGTAGTATTTGTTGTTACTTGTTAGTCTACCGAGTACTGAAAAGAAACTGAATTCGAATTTCGTAAAAACGTGAGAAATTGTAATTGTGGACAGGGTAACTCTAAAACAGGAAAAGGCAACCGTCTAAAGGATGTATAGCGGATGTAACACAGTTCAATGCATATATAACCGCCTTTATGCTTTGTAAGTAAACTAACATTGTGAACATATTAAGATATTGTTTTCATTCCGTTTTTTAGATGTATATTACGTTAGATTTACCTTATAGTTACATTAACTTAACTTTACATATATTAAATTAACTATGACATTAACTACATTAGAGTTTACAGTAAAACTCAACATTAAAAAAACCTTACAGCAATGCAAATATTTCAAGCTCTAAAGTAATTATGACATTATAAATGTTACCATGACAGAAAAACTGTTAACATTAATTTTAACTTTGCAGTCCGGTTAGAGTTTTTTTAGTGCAGCCGAGTTTTATTACGTAAAGCGATTCAACTGTTGAACTGTACGATAATCTATTTGGAGGTTACTTAAATTAATAATGGAATTAATTAAAATAATTATTGAATACAATAATAAGGCTTTTAAATATTTTAAAGATTTCTTATGAGAAGTTATTGGTTTTTATTAATTACTGATAGCTGTCTGTAATTTTTCAATACTACTATTTATTTTGTAATGTAATCAAAGTACAACGTGTGTGTTGTACACTAGTACATTAGTGCAATAGTACATTAGTGCAAGAGTACATTAGTAAGTTAAAATTTTGGCAATATAAAAATAATTTAATGGACGTGTAAAATAAAATAGGAAGAAAGTAGATAGTGATGGGTATGAGCTAGCAGAAAGATGTTTCTTGTCCCAAACGGTTAAACAAGGTGTGACGGTGCCAATAAACATAAGAGACACTATAAGAGAGGACTTCCGAGAGAGTTATTTGGGTTAAAATTTACCTAAATTAAAGGTGATTGTGGAACAAATTACAAATAAGGAATTTTTAAACCTGACAAGAGAAAAAATTATCCCTTACTCGTGTAAAAATTTACTTTACAATATATAAATATTATCCTCAGTTCAGATCAATTTTTACCTCGGTAAGGGTCTTCGCTCGCGAAGTCAAAGTGATTTCCCCTCCACTCTATTTAAGTGAATAGGGATCCCCCAACGAGGCGTCTTGCTGTCGATGCGAAAGAGACTGGAAGCGAGAGATGCTCGAACTGTTGAGAACGGGAAAAATCGATCGTGACGCTTGAAACGATGAGTTGTGTCTTGTTGGCCATGGAGATGTTTAATGTGAAATTTGTGGGAGGAGTTGAAAAATATCCTGTGTTATAATTATAATCATCTAGGAATATTCTAGGAAAGAGTATACAGAGAAAGAATGGAATGGAATTGCCAAGGAAGTAAATTTGTCACCTAAGAATCTCATTTCATTACATTTTTTCTTTAATATAATTATAGTTACAAAGTTTTACTGTAGATATAGATAATCATTAAAAAAACTCCGATCAAATTTAAATTATTGAAGTCATTGATTATATAGAATATCAGGTATTATTAAAACGATTAGTTATTTACTTTGGGGGTTATCTGGTGTCTTCTTTTCCTTTTTTTCTTATTTTCTTTGTGCCAATTCGATATTAAAGAAAATTTACAACAGTAGAAAGTTTTAAATCTAGGCCATTCTATAGAATGCCAAACATTTTGCAAAGTTCTTCTGCAATTATTTTACAGCAACAAACAGCCGAAATGATAGTTCCGTTCGATGCACCTGTATTCTATTAGTCCTTCTTTTCGTCGGTCGGTACCAATAAAACATATCTTCCTCATCATAAACTGATCATTTTAAAAACTTTTGAAGAAGAAAGATTTGTACTTTCTAGGTTGAAGTCTGCGAGAAAAATCTCCCCGTGAGCGGGACTTATCGCATAAAGGTGCGTATACACTCTCGCGCCGTGCAACATGCGCGGTGTGCGCGTCGCGCGTTCGCGGCTCGTTGAAAGTTTTGATTTCAACGAACCTCCAGCGATCCAAAGAAAACCCGCGATCATTCTGACTTTGAGAACTTGCTGCAGAAGGTTGGGTTTCACATTTCTAAACAGGACATTTATTTCCGCACTGCAATTTTACTCAAGGCAGGGGTGTAAATAAATTATACGTACCTTTTTCTATTCGCTATATTGCTGGTAGTAATCATAGGCCTCAAAGTTGGGTTTTAATTTAAACAAATGTGAAATAGGCCTGAAGTTAAAATAGCCTTGGTTGTTATAAATAATGTAATTTTAAGATCGTTGTACAGGCTAGCTATATATTAAAATAAAGAATACCTTGAAATAATAAAGAAGTACCGGTAATTGATGATAAATATTTTTATTAAACTAAAGAATTTTAAAATTCACAATCTGCTGGCCATATTTTTATTAAAATGAAACTTGTTGTGAGGATCCCAAAGAATGGAGTGGTTTCTGTATGAATCTATTAATTTAATTTAATTTGCTTCAGAGCAATCCATCTTTATTTAATAACTGAGTACTTGGTATCTTGAATAATAACAATCACATGCGCGCTGAAAACGACAAACCTTTCACGCTCCCGTCCAAATATGATCGGCGAACCATCAAAGTGTTCGCCGAAAAAACTGACGGAAACTGGATCACTGCGAGCGGCGCGCGCGCCGCGCGTGCGCCCCGTACAAATATGACGAATTCAATGCGCACGAGCGGCGCGCGCACCGCGCAGCGCGCAAGTTTGTACGAACCTTTAGACGCATGATGCTTGCACCACTTCGAGTCTGTCTCGACCCGTGGGCGAAGGGCTTAAATGATATTGTTTACATTTGTCAGATATAAAAATTCCTTATGTGTATCTGTCCAACGATTACTCCCTGGTAAGGTAATCTATTACGATCCCTGGGTTTAAAGTAAAATTTACCTAAACAAATTTTCTCAGTGTAGGGGCGGCAGATTGCTACTAGCCCCTAAGCGGCATTATTGTAAATCCGCCTCTGAATATATTCATTATTAATATATTCATTTATACAAGTTTAAAGAAGAGATACCCATTCGTTTAACTTCGGAAACATTCGTACATCTTCGTATAACGTATAAACATATTCCATTCTTAATTTCTTCATTATAATAATGATAACTTCTAAATCATTTGATCTATCAATATGAAGTTAGAAAGCAATTAAAATATAATATTTGTATCTTTATTTGGATGTTTAATAATGAATATAAATACAACATTTTAACAAATAGGCCTACGACAGTTTTACAATCCTTATAATTATACATAATTACCGAGTTATAAAAATCAACGTCATCAATTAAGTAGATCGATAAAGTCTGTTGTTTTTAAAATAGTATTTTTTTTTTTTTAATTATGGATTTCTGATGTGTGATTTTTCACGAGGGCTTACTAGTATATTCTTAAAAACACAAACACATTAATTACAAAAAGTTCACAACGCATAATTTATCGCACTAAACGGTTTAATTTGGTTTAAGTGCACACCATCGCACCGTCTATGATAAACTAAACTAAACAGCCTAATTTGTACGGTAGTTATTGACCAGTTCTATCTTATATATATATATTATAATAATAAAAGTGCACACAAAATTAAAACACATTAACATAGCCTACTGTAGGCCAACAACGCTGTAACTTTTCACCTCATAAAGTGGGATGAATGCAGATCGTTTCTCTTTTGAGGGTAAGGTTATTTGTCTGTTATTTTCCCAAATCAAACAAATACTTTAAAGTAACAAATGAATTTCGTACTTGGTTAGTTTGGTGTATTGAGCAAACCTATATGACGTGTGACGTTTTTACACATTAGAAATCCTGGTGCGCAAGTAAAACTTGCACTTATTCTTTTAAACTAAAATTTGTGTTAAGCCTACACGTTACTATAGAATAATAGCAGTAAATGTAAAAAAGAAGAATTCTCCGTATTCGCTTGTTCTTTAAATTTGCTCTTAAATAATTCAGCGATATAACAGTGACACTTTACAACAATGAACATGCTAAGTTTAAAGTTATCCTGATGAAGAGGTGCACCAGAGTCTGCCTGTGTGATTACACTGCAGTGTCTACGCGGTTATATCTCGCACAAATTGCACACTTACAAGTAGTCAGGTAGTTTAACGGGGCTTCTGCTTAGTGATGAAGAGTTTCAAATATTTCCGGTAGGCCTACATCGATATGTAATACACGTACGCACACCTACGTGCACGCATGCACGCATGAACTTGTCGAGATAGCGGGAGAAGCAAATAATATAATCAGTTACCAATAAAATGAACTTAACAATCTACCTCAAGAGTATCGAAATTGAACGCACAAACGCACTTTTACACTATTGAAACAAAAAACACCAGGCTGTTGGAAATCGGCATTTCTTATATCAACACGATATGAAGCGACTGCAACAATAGTTAGGAATACGATACTGATCAAGTATCGATAATCTTTTTTTAATAAATCAAAATTGTGTTTAATCAACAAAACAGCACTATACATAGTATAAAGGTTGTTACCCCCACTTGTTACTAATAACACCAAACATGATATAAATTGGACCACATTTAGTGATTAATACTTATCGAATAACTCATTTAATTTCACGATTAATTTTTTTTTTTAATATCCCAAATGAGAGCACAACACGGAGTACATACAAACAATGGCTGTACACTGACAAACGCCGTCACAAAGGTCGAAAGAGGAAAATAATTAAACGTAGGTACCTGAACACCGGCCGCACAGCGATTTAGCAGGTTGTCCGGTACAGGTTGTAGGCCTACATGTTACCTCACTCGAACTGTCAAAAACTAAAAAGTGGCTGGTCACTTTGACGTTGACATTGTGATGTTTAGTTTTGTGACTTTTGAGTGTAACAACTGATCTAATTATGTAACAACTGTTCACGGCAAATTGTTGTTTAGTGCAAATTTTGTATGATATTTATTTCAGTAAATGTCTCATTACTCAGTTATTTATTATCAGATTGTAGCAAATAAAGTATGATTTTGTTCGTCTTAAAGTTCTACATTTTTTATTACTGGTAACAATTTTTATAAAAATTACGGTTTTCGTGAAATTTAACATCAAAGATTTTAAATTGCCGCCATCTTGAAACTGTTTAAGATATCGTATCGAAATTTTAGGAACTTGTTTGACCTATAAAGGTACACGTTCGTGCCAAATTTGAAGTTTCTATCTAAAATAGTACTCAAGTTATAAAATAATGTGTAAAAAACACAAACAGACGGACAGACAGAAAACTAGGCATTTCAGACCCATATTTATGCGACGTTTTTTTATTGTCATGACCTAAGGAACAAATTCACAAAATATTTCCAGGGAAACACCCTGTATAGTCGTCTCAGCAAGTGGCTGACAGCACTATTGTATCGTCCGATTGTATTGAATATTTCAGCCACTAAAAATCATCCAATCTCAATAAAACAAAAAACATTGGAAAGGAAATGTTTTAAACATTAATTTTTGCATTTACAAATTTGTTCTAAAACGTATATTTACATATATAATCATCTATTTGAAATTGTAGTTGTCTATAAAGATGACGCCGCGAGTGAAAACACAAAGAAATTACACAAACTTGTAACTTTTCTAAGGCTCATACATAATCGTTGGACAGACTTGTTTTGAAAGAATATAAGGTCACCGTTGGATTCTTCAAGATTTTAACTTTTTGACACTGCCTTCCAATCATTCGTCACTCTTATAATTAATTTCTTAGATATGAAGTTTTCTCTAAACCCTCAAACATATTTTGTAATCAATAAATCTAGTACAAATCGATATAGGCCTACTTGTACATTGTAATCGATATACTTGTACATTTATGTTTATATGGATTTTAGTGTGAATTCTATAAATATTTTCGTTTGATATAAGGAAACCCTGATTTAATGTTCATGGCCAGCTATAGATCTTGTCTGTGAAACCTACAAATTGTTTTTTTATAGACCCTGATTAGATCATTTTTCACCGAAAAAAGTCGGAAAAACGCTTAAAAATTACAATTTTTCTAAAGTTTATATCTTTGCTTATAATATTAAGGGCATTAAGGGTAGCTCTTTCGGAAATGATTGTTTATTATGTGTACTTCAAACAGTAGATAAGATAAACAAAAGAAGATAAAATTTGTCGCATTATTAGTTTTTTGCACAATTGCAGTATAAACAATTTAGGCCATTATCTTGCATAATGCGTCCAATTAACCTGAGTGGTCCGATTTAAATTTATCAATCAGATTCTAAAAGTAGATATTAAAACCTACAATTTGGATATCTGCGATTTTTTAATATATAAGGTTGATAAAGTATGATAAAAATGCTTCAGAACATTTTGAAGACCGACGCCGACGGTAAATTTGCAAGAGAGGCAGTGATAATAGGGGAAACAGCAGCCTGCCGTTCCTTCTCCTCCGCATTATGCAATATAATGGCCTAAATTATTTTTATACTATAGGCTACCTACAATTGTGCAAAAACTATTAATGCGACAAATTTTATCTTCCGCCTGTTTGAAGTACACATACTAAACAATCATTTTCCGAAAGATCTGCCCTTAATATTGTAAATTATCAAAGTTATGAACTTTTGAAAAATAGTAATGTTTAAGTGTTTTTCCGTATTTTCTCGGTAAGAAACGGCCAATCGGCGTCTTTAAAAAAAATGTTTAGATTTTTTAATTCTCTACAAATGTCCCGTTGGAAGTATCGTGATCCATGCATGAATGTTTATTATATCAACGAACACCCCAAAAAGTCCATGTACTGATGATCAATAATGTTTTTGTACATGTGCATGTCTAGTGTCAGTTATATGTGTTTGTGTTTTTGTAATGTTTAACGACCTTCAACGGAGTGATAGAATATCCTACTGATGATGGGACCACGGCCGCGAAACGTATCTTAAACAGGAAACAAGTAAAGTCACAAGACGGAAATATTCATGTAATATAGGTAACTATAATTTACAGTTATTTATTTAATGAATTAAAAATACTCCGTATATTACAAACTAGCTGAAAACATACGCAATTACAAGATTTTTTTAATTTTTGCATGACTATGTTACATAATTTTAATACTTTTCTCTCGCTTTCTTTCATCTTTGATTTCATAAGTGATTTATTACATGTATTTTCAATTAGGTTTGACTGCGGTTGGATTACTATGCGGATCAATCTATGTGTCCTATATTTTGGCTTACTTACATGATTAGCTATGCGACAATAAGCGCAAAAGCAATGATTTTTGCAAGTTTGAGGTATATTTCAAGTCTATGAGTAGCCTACATTTTATCTAAAATATTTTCTACGAACAATATTTTACAGCTTAGATGCAAATAATAAAGTGCAATTTCTTTTTTTCTCTCCTATCTATAACTTAAGAGTAGGCCTATACATGACAAGTTTTAGGTACCTAGTTTCAAAGTCCGTTTCCGGAACGGGAAGTCTCTTCCTTCGATGGTCCAGAACCGTCTGAAACATTCTAGAATATTGTCGAACCTTCTGGAATAGTCTATAACATTCCGGAACATTTTGGTCAGTACTAACCAGCTATCTAACTTTATAGATATTAATAGAAATTATTTTTTATATATAGGGGTTTTACATCAAGTAACTTAGTCACAGGAAACAAAAAAATGCGTTTGGTTGGTTTTTTCTAAGTACCATTTAAAAAATAAGTGTCATAAATTTTAGCTCTCTAGGTTAAAGAAAAGTATGAGAATTATTATTTATTATTTTACGGGTATTTTTCCAATGTTCACCTGTAGACGAAAGTAATTGTAATGATAGTGCATTAATCTTCCTCCAATTTACCACTTATGAAACAAATGTGTCAAAAAACAGCTCTCTTGCTTCATGGAAAGAATAACAATTTATTTTTGTAAGGACCTTGTAACAAAAAATGTACAAAATTTCAACTCCCTAGCTTTAAGGAAAAGATAACAATTAATATTTGTTGTTTTGGGGTTATTACTATATTTCCACCCCTAAGCAGAACGTTACAAAATGTAAAACTAGTTTATTTTTTATACGTATTTTGTAAAAAACAAATTTACGAAATATCAGCTCTCTAGCTTTAAAGAAAGTATAACAAACAATATTTATTGTTTTAGGGATTGTTATCACATTTTCGCCCCTTAGCATTACGTGAAAAATTTTTAAAATGGTTTATTTTGTATACGTATCTTGTAAGAAATAAATGTACAAAATATCAGCTCTCTACCTTTAAAGGAAAGTATAAAAATGTATGTTTATTGTTTTAGGGTTTGTTATTTCATTTTCCCCCATAGCAGCACGTAATAAAATGTAAAACTGGTTTACTTTTTATTTGTTTCTTGTAAGAACTAAATGTACCACATTTCACCTCTCAAGCTTTATGGGAAGAATACAAATTAATTGCTGTTGTCTTTAAGGATTGTTATCACATTTTCACCCTTAGCATTACGTGACAAAATTTTATAAACATTTTTTATTTTGTATATGTATCTTGTAAGAAATAAATGTACAAAATATCAGCTATTCAGCTTTAAGGAAAGAATACGAATTAATATTTATTGTTTTTAGGGGATGTTATCCCATTTTCACCCCTTTTAGCAGCACCAATTAAAATGTAAAACTGGTTGATTTCTTATAGGCCTATGTGTCTTGTAATAAATAAATGTACAAAATATCAACTCTCAAGGTTTAAGGTAAGTATACAAATTATATTTATTGGTTATAGGGGTTGTTATCACATTTTTACCCCTAGCAGCATGTAACGAAATGTAAAACTGGTTTACTTTTTATATGTACCTTATAATAAATAAATGTACCAAATTTCAGCTCTCTAGCTATAAGGAAAGAATAACTATTAATATTTATTGTTTTTAAGGGTTGTTATCACATTATTGGCAGCACAAACCAAAATCTAAAACTGGTTTATTGTTTATATGAATCTTATATACAGGGTAGTTATAAATTTACTTCCCTCCCCCCCCTCTCCTTAACTTTTGTGTTTGTTAAAAAAACAAATATCCTTTGAGGAACGATACTAACCTAACCCAAAGTATCTTTTGAAGCAATCGGAAATTTTGAGTATCCCTTAAAAATGGGGGATTTTGGGGGCAACTCAAAATTTTTAAATGGGAAGTATGGTAATGTGATACCTCATTTTAAAGGTATATTTAAGACTAGGAAAATGACATAAATAAAATAAAAATCGGACCACCCAAAACAAAACGGCGGCCCTAAACGTGTTGAAATAAATCGACATAAAGTTGCTAATATCTCGAAAAGGAAGAGTTTTTAGAAAAAATTTCAAGAGACAAAAAATGTTTATTTCAAAGTGCTTGACCTAAAAAATTGCTTCCAAATCGATTTCGTAAATTTTATTTTTAACGACATTTTTAAGATGTAGGAGTCGAGCCATTTTTAAAACCTGAGCCATTTCACCTGAGAACCTGACATAAAGAACTATTAGAGAGCAGCAGCTGTTGGAGATGGCAAACACTGAAGGAGTTCTGAATTTGATGTTATGCATTAGAAATGATCAGAAAATAAATAATACGCATAAGAAGTCTGCACAGCTGCAATTGTAAAGATAGTTCGAGTAAAGAAGAAGCGTTGGCCGATCCAGCTGACTCAGATGTCAAGTTAAAGACAAATAGGCAGTTACTTAATGCAATTGTCATGTTGTGATTAGACTGTAACAATGAGAAGAAGTCGGATGTTCGTATCTTTGTATCTTACGTATTACAATGCATTCAAGGTTACATCATCTCAGTGGGCTGTTTGATAAACTAATATAGGCCTACCATAGGCCTATTGCATGTCAACAGGAGTGAATAGAAATGGCTACCAAGTAACTTATCTGGAAGTGTCTTTCTTATTTGAACAGTGTTTAGAAATAAATCACGTTTGCCAATTATAAATAAATATAGGCCTACTAGGCCAGTCGGTAGAGGTAAATTTAGACCAAAAGTTCCAGTAATTTACAATACGGCTGATTTTTTTTATAAGTACATTAAAGTATGTAGATTAACATAAAAAAAAGTTTACCAGTCTATTGACTTCCCAAAGTCGAAAAAAATCGATTATCATTTTTTTTCGATTATCCTTAATATTTCGAGCTGGGATAAAGATAGAGAAAATAAAAAATACCACCGTGTAGGGGAGGTATTTTTCAACAAAAAAGGTCATATGTATTTATTTCGTCCGAGCAATGGTTTGTCTGGAAAAAATTCGATAACGCAGGTATGTATTTTGCAGAAGGGGAAATCACTAAAAGGGGACATCTTAGTCATATATAAAGCGTTAGCTCATTCTAAATTGGCCGAATTTTAATATATCGAATTAAAACTTGACATAGGAGTTAAAATATATATTTTAAACATTTATGCTGAGTCTCAGCTTGTTATCTTGAAAATAACCCGATCTAGGAGTCGATTTCGATTATCGATTTTAGGAGTACCGGACACACGAACTAATTTCAATCTATTCCAGTTTCGTCAATTTTTGGAATATCAACATCAAATTTGTTTTGCAAGTTAAGTACACCAGTATAAATATTCTTAGTAAGTATGAACGATTTTTTTCATGTTATTTTTAAAAACGAGGCGCTTGAAAATCGTCTTCAGTTTTACCTATCTCGTTTTAACTATAACACCTTTGGATTCAACGACTCCATTTTCGACATTTTTCAACATATCGATTTAAAAATTGGTACAGAAGTTAAAAATACAATTGTTTTTTGCTATACTTATTTTAAAAAACTATATTTAAAAAATTAAAAAATCTGCAGCCGATTAACTCAAGCATTTTGATGAAAAATCTAAAAAGGTCTAATATTATACTTTTTTAAGTACTTGTGCTTTGAAAAGTAAATAATAAAAAAGGTTTATACTCCTTGATCTTGTTTGAATCTATATATTTAACTTGTAAAAAAACTTTCAGGTTGATATTTTGAAAATTTTCTAAACTGGAGCTGTTTAAAATGAATTGGTGGGTCCGGTACTCCTAAAATCGAGAAACCCATTGATAAGTCAAGTGGCTCTAGATCGGGTAATTTGCAAGATAACAAGCTGAGACTCAGCATAAATGTTAAAAATATATGTTTTAACTCCTATGTCAAGTTTCAATTCGATATATTAAAATTCGGCTAATTTAGAATGGGCCAACGCTTCATATATGAATAAGATGTCCCCTTTAGTGATTTCCCCTGCTGCAAAATACATACCTGCATTATCGAATTTTTTCCAGACAAATCATTGCTATTACGAAATAAATACATATGACCTTTTTTGTTGAAAAATACCTCCCCTACACGGTGGTATTTTTTATTTTTCTCTATCTTCATCCCAGCTCGAAATATTAAGGATAATCGAAAAAAAATGATAATCGATTTTTTTCGACTTTGGGAAATTGATAAACTGGTAAACTTTTTTTTATGTTAATCTACATACTTTAATGTACTTACAAAAAAAATCAGCCGTATTGCAAATTACTGGTAGTTGTAACCTACACCGACTGGGCTATACGTCTAAGGTCTGTTTCATGTTCTAGTTATTTTACTCATAGGCCTATATTATGATGAAGTGTACTAGACTACTTTTCCTACACTACGTTTGAATGATTTGACTATGTAGCCTAATGATATTTTCTTTAAGATGGTTTTATCAAATATCCTAAAATAATCGAGGAGCATAATGCCGTTTGCTAGTTATGGGCAATTAAATATTAGACGCTTGGTTTCGAACATGTGTTATCATCAGTTATTTCTTATGGGATGAAAAACTAATAATTCTGTTGTTTTTTTTTTTAACTTTAACACAATTACTTTAATAATACAAGGATATATTTAATAATATAATGCAACATTTTACTAATACATGTACAATGATATTATACAATCATTAATGAACAAAAGATAATTATATGACATTGTTCTGTAGAAATCATAGCTAACTCCATTGTATAATAAATTTGTAGTAGTGCCTAGTAGTAGTTGTATACGATCTTCAATCTGTTATGTATTAGTGTAAAAAACATTATTGAGATTAAATTTTTCTCTTAAAAAAAATTTAACACCACCATCTAGTCTCCCGATGAATCGTCATGGTTTGTATAGTCATCATCATAGTAATGATGTTGTCACACATATCTTTGTCTCCTCCACACACACATAGTTCAGAGCACTTTAGGTTGTGGGCAAGGCATTTACATGGTGGAGTACACTTTCTTTGAATACAAGAGCACCTAATAAGCTGAAGGACTGTCTCTGGAGCGCATGGTAGCATACACATTACAGCAGCATAATGGTCGTTTGTCAATTCCCAACCAAAGTTTAATGGTGAAGGCAGACCTGGGTAAGGCTGATCAGCACGGCACCATTCTATGATTTTATAATGAACTCTATCAACATATGGTGTCATTGATGCTCTTGTTGGTGGCAAGTTTTCTCCTTGAGTTTCTTTCTTTGTGAACATCCACCATCTAAGTTCTCCAATGTTTGATATATTTGTGCCAGGGACATAGACTTGGCATATAAACTTTTCTATTAAAAGTCTATCCTTATCAAGAAAATTAACCATTTAACCATGAAGGTGTAAAAGATGAATTAGCCTAGATATGGGGCTCAAAAAGATGATTGCTGCCCTACAGACAGGCAACGTTGCAGATGTTGATTCAGTTCACAGACAGATTGTTTTTGCCCTAAAAAACTGTAAAATTAGGTCGAAAACGGAGGAGTTTGATAATGCTGAAGGGAGTACAAACCCACATTTAAAGTTTTTCGCCAATACATAGAAATGTTGGAAATATAGTAAATTACATACGATCTGTAAGAACTGGTAATTGGGAACTACATCTAGCTTCATTGGAATATTTTGTTAAATCTAGGCACTACTACAAATTTATTATACAATGGAGTTAGTTATGATTTCTGCAGAACAATATCATGTAATTATCATTTGTTCATTAATTATTGTGTAATATCATTGTACATGTATTAGTCAAATGTTGCATTGTATTGTTAAATATATCCTTGTATTACTAAAGTTATTGTGTTGGAGTTAAAACAAAATAAAAACAGAATTATTAGTTTTTCATCCCATAAGAAATAACTGATGGTAACACATGTTCGAAACCAAGCGTCTAATATTTAATTGCCCATAACTCGCAAACGGTAAAAGATATGGAACAATTTATAAGGAACAAATTTGTTCGTCTGCTCAAGCCCAACAAAAAGTATTCTTTATACATTTTGCTTATGAGCACTCTGGAAGGGGTTATTCTTCTTTTAATGAATAAATGTAATATATGGCAGCCATCTTGGATTTATGACGTCATAAAAACCAAATGGCGCAAATTGAAAGTAAACTCCCGGACCACACTATTATGTAGCATATTATAAAGAGATTCCACATAGTCGCACCTTCCCTTCAAAAATAAAACCCACGGACTAGGTAAATGTGCATTATGCTCCTGGACTAAAAGTAGCCTACACGAGAAAATATAATACTTTTGTAAAATTATAACTTCAAATTTTTTTTGAATTTATTTAGCCTAACTAGTGAAATTACGCAGAGAAATTGTGTATCACATTTTATTAAAAAACGTTAAATTTATTACTTACGTCTAAATTGTTTTGTAAAATCCGCAAACAGAATATTTTTGTAGCCTACTACATAGATTAGAAAAACACGATTGAATTGTTTTAACTTTTACTTTATACGCATTATAATGTTGCTAAAAAAAATAGCCTGGATGGTTCTAACAAACACTCTCTAGGCCTACTCTTAAGGCTAGTATATTTCTACTATGTAAACAAATATAGGCCGAAGTTAGTAACATTTCACAGTTTACTAAAATAAACGGTACCAGGAACTGACACATACTTTCTCACAAACATAGTCCTATTTAAATTATTAAACAGATTCACTCAATTCACTGTGACTTCATAATTGCAGGAGAGGTGATAATAAAATAGGAGATTAACTAATAAATATTATTATTGATAGCTAGAGAGAAAACTATTCGATCGATTGTGAACAAATTTAGGCCTACACCAAACACGTCAATTAGGGCGGGCCTAGGTCTGTATAGATGCACGAACAAATGTTTTGAAACATTTTGAAAAACAACCCCCTTTTCGACCAAAAAAACCCCAAAATCAATTATTATTATTAAATAAACTAAGTAGGGGAAAGATGGAGAATTATTATTTTTAGAAAGATGGAGTTTTTTGCATGTGGTAGGGTAGGCTACATTAAGGGCTACAAATAAGCAAAATTTTATTAAAATCGTTAAAGCCGTTTTTTATAAAAAAAATAATAGGCCTAACTGTTTTTTGTGGGTTTTTTGGCCAAAAAGGGGGTTGTTTTTCAAAAATGTTCAAAACCTTTTCTCGTGCATCTATATAGGCCTAATTGACATGTCTGGTGCAAATTTGTTCGACATCGATCGAATAGTTTTCTCTCTAGCTTTATATAGCCTACATAGCCTACAGACATACAGACAGACATTCTGTAAAAACCACCTTTTTGGATTCAGGGGGTCCCAAAACGGATATTTAAACAAAAATCACAACATCAAATTTTTTGCGATCACTATAGGCCTACTTTTTCTATACTGTAGTATAGTGAGAAAGTAAAAGAAGTTTTAATTTCTACACATAACTTACATAATACCTAACCTAGCTACGTTTATATTTAGTGGCCTCCGTAGGCCTATAATACCATTGTATTTGGATAACCTAATAGAACTCCGATCCAATGCAATATTTTGTTCCACTGGAAATTCGACTTTTTTGGCGATATCTATTGGGGAAACGAAGGAAGCTGTTTCAAACACCTATGCTACCAAAGCTTTCTCCCTAGCGCTACCTCGCGGCGCGATCATGTACTATTTTTGCGACAACCTTTTTTCCGGCACACATCCCCCGTATGGATGCAAGATCTATTTATTATTCATGATCTATGATAATACTTAAGTACCCAAATTTGTTTAATACCATTTATTTGTTTATTCTATTAAGGCTCTTCTTTACCTTGAAGAAAACTCCCGAGTGTACAGTAGCCTATGATTTTAATACAAAAGGTCTGACTGAAGCCGCAAAATCGTTGAAACATGCATTCGTAATAACGTGTTTCGGATTCTATTTATAAATTAATAATCTGGGAAACTACTTTAAGTTATAAAGAAGGCTCTATATTTTTTACGTGTTAGCTTAAAATATGGAAATTATTGCTTAAAACTCCCAAAAAATGCGTTAAAAATAATCGATTTTTACTCAGTTAAACTGTTGATTAAAAGGAGTTGCCGTCGAATTCTTTCAATTATGAGATATAAGACAAAAGCACAAAGCCTTTAATAACAATTTTTGCTGTTTTACGCAAGGTATAGAAGACCCTTAAAGTAACATACTGTGGCTATATAGACTTTGTTTCATTTACCACGTATTAATACGAGCAAGAACAGACACAAATTTTATTGTTTTTAGTTTTCTTTAGTTTTGCGTAGCCTATAAAATGAAGGATCTGTAAAGCTCTGGTTAGGCTTTAACATATTAGTACAGAAGGTCAAGCATGCTTTACTACAAGAGTTCCGCTACAAAAAACCTTAAAAATTTAAGTTATAGGTAGCCTAATCTAATTTTCCAATCGACTATTTGTTTAAGATAGGCCTACATCATACCACTTTCTTTTAAAATAAAAAATATTAGTCCTACGTTTAGGCCTAACTGTTAAATTACACTATTAGAAATTTCATTTCGCTACATCAAAGCCATAGTTCGCTAGTTCTTTAAAATTGGTCATAAATATTTTTTTTCTGGAAAGCTCATAGGCCTAAACTAAATTTAGTTTCACTTTTAAAATATTTTTGAACTTTAGAAAAGTAAAATATAATTTTGAGTTATCTCGTTAAACCATTCTAACTTACCAATATTACTATTGTTAACTGCTTAATATTAAATATGCGAGACAACAAAAGTATGCTAATCGTTCAT
>JAGFPH010003226.1:30719-41465 GCA_018207615.1 Philaenus spumarius | reverse complement strand
TAAATTCTCAACGCACACTTGCGCTGACAGGATCACACATTGGCAATTGTTTGCTACTTCTGTACTTCCTTGCAACACCATCGTGGCCTCTTAGAAAGCCACGGATGTATCACGTAGGCCGAAGTATAAAGAGTTATCGAGACACCTGATGTAGCAATACAATAGAGTCGTGGTCTCAACTCAAGAATGTGAAAGCTGCACAACGGACTGGACACTGTATAGAATATTGATAGGACAGACTTTGGGATTTCACTGCGACGCTAAAAATGAATATTTCAACAACGTACAGATTCCAGGTCAGGGATGTAAACAGCAGCAGAAGTATTCAAAGTAGGTTCCGTAGCAGTCCAGCTTCGTACAAAATATCTAATTTGGTTTTGTACACGGCTGAATAAGGCGGGGTTAAGGGAGTAAAATAGCCTACTTACTTGGAGAAGTTTTCTCATAAGTATTTATTTTTAGCCAGTAGGCCTATAATTGTTTCTTTGTGAAACCTAAACCCTTTCCTCATAAAAAGGTAAAAGAAAAATATTACATCGACAAAATTCTTTTTATTCTTAGATATTCTTGCAGGCTAGTTTGGCAGTAGGCAAGGCCGGATAGGCTGCAGTTTAGAGCGGCACATATTTAGGGGCAGCAATTACGAAATATTTTTAAAACCGAAAGTAAACCTTTAGGACTTTATTTATAAGTAGAAAATATTTATATGTAGCTTAAATGTATAGCGCACGAAAATATGTTCCTTGAAAATTTATTTTACTCTTCCTACTTTCTATGAAATAATATGAATTCACAGCACGTAATCTTCTTACCGCAGTTTTCTTGTAGCACGATTCGATCTGAGGAATTGGCCATGGATATAACAATAAGCACAGACCACAAAAAGACAGCAAAATAAAGATGAAAAGGAAAGTTTGGCCTGACGAAGATCAAAGTGGAGAAATAAACTTCGTTGTAAGGGACGTCCTAAGTATTAATAATAGACTCATTTACTGGCGAGTTCAAGAAGAGACGAATAGCTAATAATGAGATTCAAGGCAGGTTTTAATTCTTACCTCCATTATATGAAAACAAGAAAGGTATTTACGAAGAACTGAGGAAAATGCAACTAATCTCTACCACACTATTTGGTTCCTGATTTCGTTGAAGAGAAACCAACATCCACTTCCAAACGTACTGTGTTGCAGGTGTAGGAATTGAGCATCCAGCAGAAAAATCGTTGCAAGGAATTTCAAAATTTCTCCAATGTAACTCCCTAGAAGATGTATCCCCGAATTTGGACATAGCACTAAGAATAAGAGAGTGTTCATACCTGCTACAAATTGTGATGGAGAACGTAAATTTTCCTGAAACTATTTACGAACCAACATTTCTGAAGGAAGTTTGAACTCGCTTTATTTACTGTGTATTGAGGCAAAACCCACAAAAATACTTTCGTATAAGGATATAAAAAACGGGTTTGCTCTTAAAAAATCCCGCAAGAAAGTCATGTAGATTTGAACACGAAGGTGCAAAATGTAATTCCTATGTGGGTTGTTTCATTTGTTTGTATATAAAATTGTGTTGTAGTTGGTTGCTATACTTTATTTTGAATACCAACAATAAATCAATAGTGAGCCACATTGTAGGTCTATGTAACTTTAATATCATTATCATTATCCAGTAGAAGTTAATTATTGAATACAGTCCTTTTTTATTGAAAAATAGCAGTTAAAGTTTATAGTCCAAGAACATATTTTAAAGAGTGTCACTAACCTCAAAGAACAGAATAAAACAATTTTACTTTTTTGGCGAATCTTAAAAGACGTTTGTAAAAAAAAGTTAAATAAAACTATAGTCTAAGTTATTACGTTACAAAAATTAAATTGTAAAAGACAATTTAAAAACCATGAATAGTTAGTACTCTGCTGAAATGAAGAATATTTGCGAATTGATCTTGCACTGTTATCTCAACATGCTCGTCTTACACGTAGGCTACTTTCTTTTTAAACTCGATTATAATATAAGTCCATTTTTTTCTGTTGGTTTGTACGAGCAATTCGAGATCCAGCTGAAGGATTTTGCTGAAAGTTTGGAATTAGAGGCTTTTCAGTTTAACAAATCTATTGGTGAAAACCACTAAATCAGGAAAACTCGTATTTTTCTAAACAACTCATTTGAAAATTGAAAATTTTTAACATTGGGCTTATGCACGTAAAATTGAAAAATATTCATATTTATTCAGTATGTGATTCGTATTTACATACATTTTCCTAAAAAAACAATTTTACAAAAATATACTGAGCGATGCTCGGTCGCCCAGGTACGCCTACATATATATTTAGTTTTAGAATTAGGGGCCAATAACAAATGCGAACAATGTTTATAAATCAAATTTTAATTACGTTCGATTGTTTTAGTTCAAATAATTTGGTTTAGAGAGTAGGATTACAGCAAAATTCGCTAAAACTGGCAATAAATACATGTTGGAAACAAATATAAGATTTAGGCCTACGTAGTTTTATCTTTTTCGTAAAGAATGGACAAAGTTGATATTCGTACTTCTGTTTGAGGCGGATTGGTGACAATCACTTATGAAATACTGGCAAGAACGAAAAAAATTGAGCAAATTACCTATTCATCGTTTCATGACAATCCGTTGAGTAGAAACTGAGACATGCTTTGGCGACTGGGGATAAACATAGGCCTTTAACCTTTACCTATACTTATTTCAGATTCTCTGCGGGTCA
This sequence comes from Philaenus spumarius, assembly GCA_018207615.1. NCBI lineage: Eukaryota > Metazoa > Arthropoda > Insecta > Hemiptera > Aphrophoridae > Philaenus > Philaenus spumarius. The sequence goes on along the minus strand of JAGFPH010003226.1, from coordinate 38,736 downwards.
CGTGGTGACTAGTCGCAACCAAACACTTTAAACTTATATCTAGGATAATTATGTTATTATGTAGGCTTAAGTAAAAAATCAATTATTTAGAAATACAAATTTTATATACGCACCTAATGAAAGAAAATGTACAATATTATTTTGAAGCGTCAATCAAACTTTCTTTAAAAGGTGATAGATTCAAATTCAAGATTGTGCTACATCGGTGATAGTCAATCGGTAATATTAACCTGGTAATAGGATGACGAAAATCAAAGCTAGATGGTTATAGGTTAGTACTAAAAAAATTAAGATAAAATAGAAATCAGAATTCGAGTGAACCCTATACTTACTTTTGTCTTCTTGCTTATCCGCCTTTCTTAGCTTTGTCTTATTTTCGCTTGACGCGTTTTGGGTAGACCAAGCTTAAAGGAGCAAACAAAGCTTCTGAAGATGGGGTCTACCCGAAACGCGTCAAGCGAAAATAAGACAAAGCTAAGAAAGGCGGATAAGCAAGAAGACAAATGTTTCAAGCATCTTAGTAGAAATAATAATAACAAATGTAGTGCCTATACTTACTCTTATAATACACAAAATGGGTAAATTAAAAATTTTAATATTTGTATACTCTGTCTAGAAATGATAAATAATATTTCAAATGATGGTAATATTTAAATTATTTCATAATTTTCAATCGGAAATCAACCTCAGGCAGTTTAAGAATTTTGTAGAAAACTATTTGTGTTGAACATATTTTTAATATAATTAGGTAACCTAATAAATGTTTTGGGTGCGATAAACTCAAAAGTTGTAACGAAAAGTATTTTTTGGCTTTGTAATCAATAACTGTGAAAATTATAGATATATTAATTAGGCTACACTTAATTATTATAAGGCTTTTATAAGTAGCCTACACTTACCTTAGTTTTCATTACATGGTTGTGTTTGTTTATCAGCTACTTGGGATTATTTTATTACTTACAATTATATATCTAAATATAAGTTATAAAATAGAAATACGACTGACTCAATGATGATCACTATATTTCAAAAACGACAAAACATATTAACTTGAGACTTAACATAGCGGTTCCCCTTATGCTCTAGGTGTGCAATAAGACAAGATTTTAAAATATTTTGCGTTTAAGGTTATTAAAAAGTAAAAAGCGTTAGAAAGGAGGTCTTTAAATAAGCATATAAAAAGGCTGTACTTCGACAGGTATTAATAAAACTAAAAGATGAATATTTTATAAACTTAAGCTAAGAAAGTAGTACATAGTGTAAATAGTGTATTAACAAAGAGTATACGGGATGCAATTGAAATTGATATTTTTTTTATGGAGCTTAACCCGTAGCGAAACACGGGCACCCAGCTAGTACAATATAATTACACTTAAATGCGACCCAAAATAGCCTGTAGTAAATTTTCTCAATTTTAACTTATTGCTTAAAACCATTGTAACAATTGCTAATATTGAAACAAACTATTAGAAGCTAAAGTCTGTAACTTTAATTTTGAAAGACTGAAAGCAAAACATGGTTGTGTAGCCTATCAGTAAGATGGCGTATCATCTTGGACAGTCGGTGACACCGACCTGAGGATACATGACCTGTTCAACACAATTACAGTATATACTTCTACATACCGTAACACATGCCATGCTTAATATATGTTATCACAGAAGGTGTATTGAAGGAAACAAAACCATGACCGAGTAAGGAGTCACGGATATTTACTTCGGATCATCATACTTTCTGTCCGCTCCAGGCGTGCTTTTCTGCAAGAAGTTTCCAATCGGGGAGATATATTTTTTATCATGTTCTAGATAAATATATTGTTCTTCGCTCTTCTCCAATCATGTGTTACCGCTCTTTCTAGTACGTTCTATGGCATTCCCTCCAAATCCAAACTCCTTATTATTCACCTATGCCTTCGTAAAATGTTTTCTTCTTGAGCAACATCTTTGAGCCATAATGCCTTCATTGCAAATTAATGTTATTAGCGAATTTCCATAAGAAAAATGAGCTATTGCAGTGGCCCTTATGAAAGACCCAAGGTCGGGAGTAGCAATAAATGTATATATATATATGTGTATATATGTGTTCGCACTCTAGGGGCCGCATTTTAAGTCTGATTTGGTACACACGTTGGTAATCTACGTCGCTCGGACGAGTTCGTTAGCAAAAAAATCCAACAACCGGAAGCACGTTTTTGACCGGAAGTAACTATGTTTTGAGATTTTTCCTGCGAGAATGAATTTGTTTTTTAGTTTTTTCTACAAATGTAGGATGTTATTCTGCACATTTTGCTTTTTTACGCGACCTTATAGCTCGCTTGGTTCCCCCAAAATCGATCGAAACGTAAAATACCATAAAAGTACCCGGTTCAAAGCCATGTGGTGGATTCTACCATGGGGTTGGCGTGCGAAGCACGCAATACTTTGTGTGTTTAATATACTCCCAACACGGAGGTTGCCGTGCGAAGCACGCAATGCTTTGTATTGAAGATACTCCCAATATGTGGAATGGCGTGCAAAGCACGCAATGCAATGTGTATTGAAGATACTCCCAATATGTGGAATGGCGTGCGATGCACGCAATGCTTTGTGTATTATAGATACTCCCAATATGGGAAATGGCGTGCGAACTATTTTGCAGCTATTCAGCACCGTCGTGAATAGACCTATTTCCCAAATGGTTGTTTGAAACCCTAAAACATAGTCCTATAAACTTAATTTTGGAAATTTGCTCAACTCACGTCAGCGGTTCAGCTGCGTGGTCGAATTATTCTGTTTTTGAAGCGAACTAATCGTGAAATATGTTTGTGGAAAAGAAAGGTAACATCGAACAGAAGGCCTACTATTTGGATGTTGAAGTATTCTGTCCGCATTCTGCAGTAATGGAAACAACAAATCCTTTGAAATGGGAGAGAGAAATTTGTTATTATTATTAAGTTGAAGAGGGTGGAAATTCATAGAATGGAGTTAAAAACAAAACGGTACTTTGTAGCTGGAATCAACTCGAATTAACGAGTATTTGGCCACTGTTAATAGGCCAACTCTGTTTTGGTTTTAATCGTATCAAGGAATTATTCAGCTTCCCGTGTGATAATTTTTTCTGAAATTTAAAGGTTATACATATAAAATCATCAGGTTTAATAACAAAAACAGAAAACAAAATCCGGAATGAACATTTTATTCATTGCATTCAAATAACAGGGACTAACTATTTATTCATTTAAACATTGCAAACTAGTAAAAGCTTAATACTGCATATATAAAATTCCTATTGTTTTAGGAGATTATAGTACTTGTTTAGTATAGATTTTTAACAATAATACAAATTTTCACACACACACGACTAGTAATCAAACGCGTTTCAACAAAAAAGTCGACATTCTCAGTGATAGGCTTACATAGATATTTATAAAATGTTGAGCTGTCTTAAAGTAAAATAATAAATAGGTGTCTTCAATATTTTAACAATTAAGAGATTATTTTATAATGCATGAGTAACAAATTTTTAAATTTGCAATATTAATTATGCATTTGTAATAGCTTAGCAATAAATAATTACAATGTTTACAAATTTGAATATAATTTTCGTCAGAGAATTTGGCAAAGTTTACTAGCATTCTTGATATCTTAAAATTTTACCAAAAAAATGTTCGATGTTGACTGTTCGTTTGAACTCAAGAAATCTCTATATCATTGTGGAAAAGGTTTCCCACTTCTACGCACTCGGAGTCATGTTGAGGGTATTGGACATTAGAGGGTATTGGATTACAGTTAAGATCAAATGGTGGACACAAGTTTTTAATGGTGACGTTGTGGCAGAAACAAGGAGGATGTTCAATAAGTAGAAAATCTAAAAAACTATCTACTGAGTAGATCTACGGCACTTCTAGGCTATGAATAATTACATTTTGTTAATGTGATTAATAATAACTCAAACAATTACCATAAGTATAGTTAAACAACTCATCCAATTTGTATTATGTTTCTTCTTGTAATAATGTTGATGTCGTACATGAAAAAATGCAACGAAACCATCATGTTGTTCTGTTTAGGTCAGCCAGTGGTATCAATATTTGCTACTAAAGATTTGGGTTATTTTAAACCAGAAAACATGACAGTTTTAATTGTTTTACTGGCCTAGTGACTATTTAGCCATCGTGTATATAGTAACATTAAATTTCGACTGTCATTATATAACGCAGCAACCCGTCCGCAAACTCCCATTGCCGATTAGCTCCAACGATTTGATTGATTGTTTGTGTTTTTTTGCTGCCAAAAATGTGGCAATTGCTGCTCACGTAATGCGTAAAACGAACGGTCTGTTCTCGGTGAAAAAACTACCGGATTTCTCCGGTCATCTATTTATCTGTTGAAAGAAGAAGAAAGATTCGGTCAGCTGATCCAGCAGGCTGCGGTCTATGTGCGATCGTGCAGGCAGCGCCACTCCTCTGCTATCTCGACTTTTACCACAAAATGCGAAACGTAAACATCTCGACAACGATTTATTAAAACTAGGAAATCCGAAAATATTTGTCCGTGCGTTTAGAACAATCACAATCACAACTCAATAATCACTTTCCTTCTCAATTTTGTGTGATTGAATGGATATATAAAGTAGGAAATCATGGTGAAATACGTAGTTAGTTTTTATAGTAACAATAGTTGAAGTAGTAACATTTGAACAGTTTTTTACAAACAATTCTCTAAAAAAATAAACGGTACCAGATAACTGCCACATACTTTCTCCCAGTTGAAACTGTATACCTTCCCAAGAGTAGAATAGAAGGTTGGCAAAAGTAGAAATTTAGAATTGCAAAAGTAGGAAAATGTTACCATGGAAAATATTAGATGCATGTAACACACATCCATATTGTATTATTATATTATATTATATTATCACATTTATATTATTTCTCAAGGCCATGTTTTTGTCGGTACGCCATAACTTCCTTAATACATCATCAAATTACATGAATGAGGCATCATTTTAAAGCTTTCCTTAACCGCTACACCGGAAAAATATACAAAACTAGCTGACACGTACGGCGTTGCCCATGGTGGTTAGTATTTTCAGTCTTTTTAACGTAATTGTAATCTTTTGAAGTGTTCAGTTAAATTAATAGTGGTAGGGGTAAAAAATGTCAGTGAAACAACACATTTTAGTGGACTCTTCATCACAATAATAAAGTGTTACTATTGGGTTTTAACATTTAATTTAACTTAAAGTTATGGGCTTGATTTTAAATTAACAGATTGCAGGCATTTATAGCGAATAAACCAATTCTTCTGAATAATGACTATTGTGAATGCATTTATTGTTTAGCGTCTAAACAAAAAAAAAGGCCAATAATTTAAACTAGCTTTGCCAATATTCTGAAACATTTGGAGAGATATAAAAAATGTTCTTTAATTTGATACACTAAAAATATGTGTTGTGGTTTTAACATATTTCCATCTTTTATGTTAGTGTAGATGAGCGTGAACATACATTTATAAAGAACTAGCTGACCCGTACGGCGTTGCTCGTGGTGGTTGGTATTTTCAGTCTTTTTAACGTAATTGTATTCTTTTTAAGTGTTCAGTCAGTGAGTGGTATTTGGCTTTTATACATATAGATCTTAAATAAAAAAACACTATTGTCATAATAATAAAAGATCTGAAATTATGATTTTAGTAACTTTGATCCCCCCAAACCCCTCCTAAAATTTCGAAATTTTTCATACCCTTTCTTAGAGAGCGCCTAAGGCCCTAGAGGAAGCTACATACCAAATTTCATTCCAATCCGTTCGGGCGTAATTTGAGGATGATCAAAAACGCATTGAAAACGCAAGGAAAAATGCAAAAACGCCTATTTCTGTCATAATTTTGGGAGAATCTCAAACATTTTTTAACAGACTACTTTTAGGCCTTAAGCGAACCTAAGTACCAAATTTCAACATTTTCTGCCAATTAGTTCTCGAAAAAGCTGAGAAAACGCAAAAAATTGCTAGAAAAACGCGAATATTGGGCGTATCTTTGGGATGTTTTCAAAATCCGTTCTTAGTGCGCGTCTAAAGGTCCAACTGAACATGCATGCCAAATTTGAACTCATTTGGTTCAGTAGATTTTTAGTTCTGCTGATGAATGAATCAGTGCCACTTCGCTTTTATATAGATAGATACAATTATACTAAAAAAATAAAGAATCCGAAAGTAACAGTGATGTAAGATCAAGTAAGTTGTTGGGATATTTTCCTGGCGTTGGCAACACTGATGATAACAATACCCAGCTGGAGAGCTGCTGTTACGCCACTACATTGCTATTTTTAATTAATTGTAAGCATGGTTATAAACAACATTGTGGATACACCTATGTGTTGTTGTTTACCTTCGCACTAAATACGCACTATACGATACTAAATATACGGTGTGGGATTTAAGTTAAGTGGGATTTAAGTAAGTTAGAATGCGAATGCTTCGCACTGGTCAGCTAGTTATTATTATTTAAACTATTCGATCGATTTCGAACAAATTTGCACCAAACATGTCAATTAGGCCTGTATAGATGCACGAAAAGATTTTTTGAAAATTTTTGAAAAACAACCCCCTTTTTGGCCAAAAACCCCAAAAAATCAGTTATTATTATTATTATTATTACCTAAACGAGAATTTTTAGAAAGATGCGGTTTTTTGCATATGGTAGGGTACATTAAGGGCTACAAATAATCGTTAGAGCCGTTTTTTAGAAATTTTGATTTTTCTAGTTTTAGTAAAACCCCTTAAAATCCAAAATTTGAAAAATGAAACGCTTGGAGATATTCCAGAACTACACCTACATACCAAATTTCATCAAAATCGGACCGTTGGTATGGACTTGGAAGGTTAGTCGTTACTACCGCGCCCTGCCGCAACAATTATTGGCTTCCCACAAGGAACGTGAATCGGATTAATCTAACGAAACCCCCCCCCCCCTTTATATTAATACCACCACTTAAAGTTATTAGCCACACACAAGGGTAACCAGCTTTGATAGGCACTATAATAAACTTACCACTAAATACTGATATAATTTACATACTCTAACAAGGTGTATCACACTAGGATGGGCGTATGTCTTCAGCCTTTAACACGCTATTTTGACATATCACCCTTTGGGACGCTTTCCGACGTCAGCCGATCATAATTAATTTACTCGTTGCAAACACCAAATTACCTATTCACTGCAATGCGCTAACTTGCGACGTCGGCGTCTACACCACAATGGCGATTTTCTAGGACTTCGTCTTGGCAGACTTAGGTGCCGTCCGCTGATTGGTCGAGGCAACCCTGTGAAGCGGCAAGACCATAGACGGACCATATTAGTACCGATTCTCACCGCTTTGTGATGCGCATAGAGTGATTGCCTAACCCTGATCCTGATCGCGTCACAGACTCCAGCTCTGTACACATCCTTACAGACACACACGGACAGAAATCACCAAAAAAACACTTTTTTGGGTTCAGGGAGCACCAAAACAAATAGTTCCACTAAAAATATTTTTGGGTTCAGGGAGCACCAAAACAGATAATTCCACTAAAAATTCAAATTCGAAAATTTGGACGAAAACAATACTTTCTCCATATACTACGTATAGGGTGGATAAAGTAAAAAGTGGAATATGCAAAAATCATGCATCTATCTGAAGCTATATAATATGATATATACGAGTACCTAGCTACTACATACAAAGAAGAAAGGTCTGTGTGTTAGAAAAGTGTGTAGGCCTATCTATGTAGGAATACGAAAAGTGTGTATTCAGGTCAGGTTAAAGTTCAGCCATTTTGATTATATTTGCAATAAATACGAAAAAAAGATACAAAGTAAGTATCGAAAACTAAATATGGAAAGTACAAATAATTTACATTTGATGAAATAGGCCCTATAACAACATAAGCGACGTGAAAAATTTAACGAAGAACAATATGTTATACCTCGCGCATCGATACGTGGCGGCTGAGAGCTTAGGACGGTCGGGGAGGTGTCCCTACCCCTAATTAGCCCTC
>JAGFPH010003226.1:795-12791 GCA_018207615.1 Philaenus spumarius | reverse complement strand
CAGGTTTATCTTTAGTCCGGGCTTAAATACCAGTTCAAACCGGTATTTGAGCTGCAGTTTAAAAATTGACTTCAGGAGCTCGGGTTTAACGTTAGACTCGGACTGAAGATAGTCCCGGCTTAAAAGAGGCAGGGATAAACTCGAGCTTAAGAAATCGGCTTTAGGAGTCCACATCGATTTAAACCCGAGTCTAAAAGATAAACTCGTGGGTTCAGGAGACCAAGTTCGAGCGTAAAAAAGATAGCCCGAGACTAAAAAAGAGCGATTTTAAGCTCCAACTTAAACTCACTGGGGGGTAGGTTTAAGTTGGAGTTTAAAAAAAGAATAGTATTTACATGATTATTTACCGTAATATTGCAAAAAGAGTTGTAGTTTCGTCATCAGGATTAATTTCTACACACATTAGTAAAAAAAATATTCATGCACATAAAAAAAATATTTTTCATAGTTTTTTACAGCGTTACTATAGAAAAACTGCTGTTTCTCAGCTATGGATAAAAATAACTTTCTTAATTTAGCAAACAATTATTATGTATATAAACTTATTTAAAAAATCAAAATTTGAAAGGACTAGTAATAGGAACTACGTTTATAAGGAGGCATACGCATATTGCATTACGTAATTACATTATCCCTTTACGTAACGTAACCCAGTAAAATAATCTTTTTACGCAATTTTAACCGTAAAAAGTCAAATTAAATCTCAATATAATACAAATTAGTCAAAACTACCTTTACTTATGAATTGATTGATAGGTTTTTATAGTTTTTTTATCTGTGACCTAAATAACCAGCTTCGACTCACGCGCTCCTTCGTTCCACACGCAGCGGAAAACTCGCTTTGCCCCCACGGTAAAATCCACCTCGTGGATTTGAACCAGCTGCTTTTATGGTATTTTCCGTTTTGATCGATTCTGGGGGCACAAAGCGAGCTATACGGTCATGTAAAAAAACAAAATGTGCAGAACAATATCCTACATTTATGTTTTTAGATGAAACTCTAAAAAAGTTTCATTCTCGTTCGAATAATTTCAAAATATAGTTACTTCCGGTTGTTGGATTTTTTGGCTAACGAACTCGTCCGAGCGACGTAGACAACCAACGTGTGTACCAAATTTGAACCAAATTATACTTATAATATAGATATAGATATGTATATATAATTTATAATGACAACCCAAAACGTGTTCTGGAGACTACGATGGGTGCTTATTTACAACTCCTGACCTGCCATAAGGGTCACTGCAATAGCTCATTTTCTCTATGGAAATTCGTTAAAAATATGACAGCATATTATGCCTATTGCATATGTTTTAATTAATCCCAAAGTGACTGGTAATGTGTGAAACATCAGTGTAGCAGCCAACCCGGACTGCTGCGTGCTATAGTCCGTTTACAGTTTAGTTGATAGCATGGGCCTTATGGACTTCATAAACTACCACATTCAATTATGAATATCCTTGTCTCAGTGTTTAATTCAAGATCCAAATTTCTTCGTTTCAGCAACGTACCTCATGTTTAAGTAAAGCCCATTATATGAAGTTCAAACTACAAACAAACTAACATTACATTAGTTTTATTCCAACGTGTATTGCTGTATTGCTGTGATATTTCAATTCTAACAAATTGTTAAAATTGTTTTCTGAAAGCAAATATATTCTCTCAAATAAAATAATATACTCTCCAAATAATTACTACAGTACTATAAGTATAGTAGTAATTTATTATACTAGTATAGTATAATTTATATACATCAGAATTTAGGTCATGATAGATAGTACAAAACTAATAATGCTCTGATGTTTTCTGTAAACTGAAGTTAGTGCTTACGTTTCTCAATCCTTAATTCATTTTGATAACAAATTTTGAATTTAAAGATTTTTCCTATACAATCTTTTGTACAATATTTTGAATCTGTGTATATAAGTTGGTGAATATAATTTGGGTGTGTTCTTTTATGTACATTATTGTTAACACTGATATTAATGCTACAGACGAGTTTTCATTAACACTGATAATTCGTTTGATTAACGGTGTTTTAATGAAAACTACCTACAAATTTTAATTATCAAACAAGAACTTGTTAATAACATGAGGAAGTTCATATTGTAGATATTTAATCCACTGTTTATTTAGTTTTAATTTAGTTAATAAATATTGTTAATCATCGTTGCATTCGTGTGTTTATTTCAGATTTCTTTTAGCGTAATATTTAAATTCATCGCATTACCTAATCGGAACAAACATCAAATTCACTTTTCTTCATAGTTCACAGTTAATATATATAATCGATTTATTTTATTTTAGATTTGGCTTAGACTACAACAGTAATTTATTCAAGATTTTATATTTTACATGTCACAAACAATACATTTGTTTTGTACTACTGGAAGGATCTTCTTCGACAGTTGCCAAACCAAGTTCTTCCACGTCTAATGTGCTTGTTGAAAGCTGATTCCTAAAGAAGCCAAATTCTCGAAGACGTGCGTGACCATTCAACACCATTTCACTCAGAAGCCTCAGGTTTGTAAAAAGTTACGAGTACATTCGGCAAGCCAGGGACGTCCCCCCTAATAATTTTAAAATCCAAAAAGTTGGGAAATTTGAGTTTTAAAAAAGTTGGGATTTTGATATTTGGATTAAAATGCACGCAAAAAACTAAAAAACTCCAAACTAAAAGTTTTTGTTGTTAATTACCAACATCCACAAATAACAAGCAAGTTATAATTTCCATTCCAAAAATGTTGGGCAAATCAAAATATTTCTGTACCAAATAAATGCATTGTCTTCTTTTAAATGATTTTTTGTGAAATTTAGTTCCAACCCTTGTTATTGTGGCAACATTGACTGTCGCTGACTCACCATGCACTGCGTCAGGCCTCCTACCAGTGTTGCTAGATTGGGTTTTTCCAAAAAATGGAGAAATTTTTAAGTTTGATGGTAATATTGGTGAAAAGAAAATGGTGGGGAAAAGTATGGGGAATTTTTCTATAATGAAATGAATATGTTAAATTCTTGTAAAATTTTTTAAACTATTAAAGTACTCATTATAGCACGTGATGTGTTAAAAACCCTACTAGAGAAGTCCATTTAAAAAAAATTTGGGTCTGCGTCGGACCAGACGGTGGAAGTTATACTTCTTTGGCCATCCAATGGTATAGACAGGTAGACCTACTATTGATTTACTGTAATATATTTTGGGAAAAACAAGTCGTAACTTAGAGTAGCCCTACTACTTTGTAGATGATAGCCTATTCTTTTATAAAAACACTAAAAAACACTGAAGGCATATTTTAAAATTAATATCCCATTGTTTCGTTCTTTGTTGCATACGCTTATGAATACTATCGTTGCATCTGTTTGGTTGGTCACAGTTAGTCTGGGGACCATGATCAGTGCTCACTTACTACACCCAACAAAATGAATGAGCTCCCGAAGTTTCTGCATATCGTCGTGAATCACCCTGTAAATAAAATTTTTAATTACTGCCGAAAACGTGTTCAGGGGACCATGATCAGTGCTCACTTACTACACCCAACAAAATTAATATTGCATTGTCATCGATCCTTGTTAAGTGTGCAAAGTTTCAAATCAATCAAACGTTTTGAAGGGGGTGAAAATCACGTCGTGTTCTAGGGACCATGATTAGTGCTCACTTACTACACCCAACAACATTAATACTATTGCATTGTCATCGGTCCTTGATAAGTGTGCAAAGTTTCATATCAATCCGACGTTTTGAAGGGAATGAAAATCACGTCGTGTTCTAGGGACCTTGATTAGTGCTCACTTACTACACCCAACAACATTAATACTATTGCATTGTCATCGGTCCTTGATAAGTGTGCAAAGTTTCAAATCAATCCGACGTTTTGAAGTATAGGAAAGTATACGAATATACGAAAAAAGGTATAAAAAGGCACTTTCCGGATTTTACTCCTAACGCGTGACGCGGTTTCACCCCCTCCCGATTACAACGGGCGCAAAGAAGTATAACTTCAAAAAACACAAATACGAGGGTGAACCTCCAAGGCCCCATTTCCACTGAGTTTTATTCTACACAACATAACCCAGAGCCATCTTCTGCGCTATGGAACCCCCCTCCCCCCCACAGAAGGTGGGAAATTTTAGATTTTACACCTCCCCCAACAATTTGTTGCAGTCACGTCCCTGCTGCAAGCCATATATCAGATGCAAATTAGATAGTTCCACTTTTGAAAATTCCACTGGCATTTTATAGACAAACCAAAACCAATCACAAAAGCTAGAACGACAATTTGAAAATTAATTTAGGACAAACAACAATTTACATCGCAGCTGACTGAAATAAAGTCAGCGATTCCTGCCTTACTTATATAAGCTGATTTGTGCCACTGTAGTAACCTCTGAAACGGTGTCATTTAGCATTATTGAAGCATATCAGCCGCTATTTTGAAATGGTTAAGTTAAATTTGAATTTGAAATGTATTACAGAGCAATGGATTTTATTGTATTTATCCAAAGTATTAGAACTAAAAAAATGTTTTAGGCTAATCATTAGTGCTCTAGACTAATTATATTTTGAGTGTTTTCTCGATTAGGCCTACTCAGATATCCTTTGACTTAAAAAAAACATTTTTTTGTCGTTAAAAAAGAAAAATATTTTGTCTCTTGAACACTTTATGTATAGTTAACTGTGTTTTAAATAATTCAGGTTAAAAATATGTAACAGTCGTTATTTTGAAAATTATAAAAATAAAGGCTTTGTTTTGTAAGCCTACACTTGTAAATCTTAGGCCTAATGTAATTCGAAAAAAAAAGTTACTGAACATTTTTCATTTATTTTAATGTATTTTATCCGATCTTTGCTTTTTGTGACACGAGACACCCTATATAATAAGAACAAACGTTGTATTAACAAAAAATTTTAATAAATTTAGTTTTCCTTTGATTTAGAAATTAATTTATCTACAGGTGTCTCGCAACCATGTTGCCAAACTTTACCATGACATTCAGCATGCCAAAACTAGCAAATAATACAATATAACATGGGTACTACCTTGCTTAGTTTAGAAGTTGTCTGTCTGTACGTGTGTTAAAAAAAAATAATAGGCCTATTACCTTATGAACGGTTTTAAATTAATTCATGAAACTTGGCATACAAGCTTACACGAATGTGTAAAATTTAATTTTGCTGCAGTTGTCCCTTTCAAGATGGCGGTGGTTGAAATTCAATGTTAAATAGGCTAAAAAAAACTACAAATTTTATGAAAAAATTTTGAGATACAATAAATGTAGACAATTTAAAGTCAAAGGTGTAGGCCTATCACTTTATCGGTTTACCCGAAACAGCTGTAGTGTAAAATTAAACTTCACGAGATACAACTTCTCTAGTTTTTAGAGAAACGTGATCTTGGTCGACTTTAATTATGTACTTGTTTTGCTTACAGTTTCTTTAGGTGTAATTGTAGGCCTACACAATTGTCGCCTGTTGAAGGTTAGCCTTGCTTTGCCTCAGCTCTGGAATACACGCAATTTACTCAAGAAATGACTAGGTAGCATCTCAGCTAAAAGGTTAAATGTGTTCTTCTGAGCGGAAATGCATAATGAGGCGAGCGATTCATTATTATGCATTGTTTTCCCGAAATACTTTGATGGTTCTTCACAGTGATCGCTGTCGGTCGCCATCTTACGTTGACTTTATTAGCGAAACGTATAGTGCAGGCTACTGTTCAAAGAAAAAAATATAGATACCTACCACTAAAATATTATATATTGTGTTAATATATCATCATATTTAGCAAAGGTAAAACACCAGCAATCGTAATCAGCCCCCACCTTCGTAAAACGATTACAATTATAAAGATAAATGTGTTAATTTGTGCACATGCACTGAAAAAAGGAGAATAATATATATGCATTCGCATGCTATTTTAACTTATACATTTCATTATAAGTAGAACAAATAGCATTTATAAAATAAATATATGTTCGGACTGTGAAAGAATTAATATAATTATCCTAATTTCGGAAAAGAAAGAAAGAAAGAGTCCGCTCCGAGCGTTCTGCTAAATTAGTCATAAATTACTATTTTGAGATAAAAATTGACTGCTGTAAATGTATTTAGCTGATGATTCACAACCAAATAAGATGATGGGCGATCCATAACTGCCTCATTAAGAGAGGTAAGAACCGTAATTTTATTTCGAGAAGAAATAAATCGCTAAACTTTGAAACACGAGGGCAAAAGTAACGGTCAATTGTTGAGATAATAAAGGTCGAACCAACAGTTAAGTCACCTTTACAAAATGTAATCAACCACAAAGATCAAAAGACTTCCGCCCTATACACCTGCTTCCGTTGAAATAGACATCTCTCTCGCTCCCTCTCCTCCAACGGAAAGACTTTTAAATTTTAACTACCTGTTGCGTTATCTAACTGACGTTTTGATCAGATACAATGGTATCAATACAACACGAGGAATTTTGTAAAAATTAATATTTATAGATTTTTTAGTTTCTTGATGATGAATTCATCCGTTCGCCTACATGTGTAAGGTATATGTGCATTCGCTCAAGGCACTGTGTATTTCTCAATTTTTAAAATATTGAGATGATGGTGGTATGGTTTGAAAAAAGGAGGACCAAAATGTTAATTTGCTGCATTAAAATCAGTTATTGGGTCCTAAAATACAAGGGGTCAAAGATTACCCTTATCAAATGTAGTTTTCGATGAAGCTCGATCTGACTTGAAAATAAGATAGCGACATATTTTTAAATCGTAAAATTTAACGATATGCAGCCCTATATCATTTTCTTGGTGAATTCGATCGAATGCAGAAGATGCCACGCGGTCGAGGTTCAGGTTGATATTGGGTGAACTTGCAGTAGAGGTTCCACACATGGGCGGCATACCTATGGGCAGAGTGGGGAAAGGAAAATATGTATATTATTAATTATAGTCAGGTATTTTTCTTTAAAGAGATTAGCACTAAAATATATTTTAAATGTTATGTGCCGTTTGATTTTAAATATGCTTATTTTATTTTTTATAAGAGTTCAAGCATGAGCTGCTGGGTCACTACTTGGTGCGGTCTCTAGGAGTGTTGTAGGTCTTTGTGTATTCACTGACGGTGTAAAGGTACAGACTCAATGCTATGTGGGTTAATTGGCTATGTTGGTTAATGCTGAACAGAAAAATTGGCTTCCCAAATTTTAAAAGTTTTCTTGGAGAGGTCAAAAATATCTCTCCTTTTGCCGAAGGAGGTAAGGGTACTTCTTAACACGTTCACTGCTACTCAAATTTTGTAGTAGCTTACCTTTATATTTATATTTTTAATCTAAATGAGTAGAAATTATTTTATTTTTTATATTTGAACCTTTCTACGTAATAATCACTAACATTTTAAAGCGGACGCACATGTGCGTCCATAGCATATATGCTTAAAATTAGCGTGCGAAGCACGCAATGCATTTTGTATTGAAAATACTCCCAATATGGGGGTTGGCGTGCGAAGCAGCTTCTCATAGTGTTCAGTGTTAAGCTCACATGTGCGTCCTTAGCAGAGAACGGGTTAAACCCCATCATACCAATGACTACATATCAATAAGACGAACAGTTTGAATGGGTATAATTCAGCCCATTAAGGCTCGGCTCTCCACATTCAAAACTACGATATTGGGTACCAATTTCAATGTTAAATAACCAAAACATACCTTCACTATAAAGCATATTTTTGTGCTGTTTTTGTTAAAAAACGAAAGCTGTATTTTTTTCCTTAAAGTAAAATAGATTGTGGGTGTTGATTGCTAAGGATTTTTTCAATATCTCTTTTTGCAACTGAGAAAAAAATTAATAAAGTTTACTATTTTTTACTATTTAAATCATACGTTTATGAAAACAATAAAACGGTTTCTGAAAATGTATTCGGCAATCAACATCCGCATATGACAGTACTTCAAAATGAAACCAAATTTTTAAATTTATTCCCCGAATTAACGGAAAAAAATGACTTATTCTGTAGCATTGCTCTTATGGGAATCAGATTCAATATGGCGGGCAGGGAAGCGCCCCCTTAAAGTAGGTATAAAAGTTAGTTCATGCACCTCGTCGCTAGGAGCTCTCAGTGCTTGTTTTGCAGGCCGAGTGTGTGACAAGAATGGAAAGAGAAGGAGAGACAGAGAGGTCCGACTGTCTGTCATGTGACCTTGAGCGCAGATTGTTGTGTCTCAGACAAGCTTTGGTAGCGTAGCCCCATATTTGTCAATGCGATTCATTTCCCACATTGTAATAGCAGTGTACTAAATAAATACATTTTAATTGGTTTTCTTTTCTAATGTTTTTTAAGTAATGTAAGTTTGTAAATATGGTTTTAGTATGTAATATGGTTTATAGTGTAAATACTGTTAGCAATGAATACTTAAAACATTTAAGTATTCATTGCTGTTAGTGTGTAAAGTAAATAGCTGCTACATTTTGCAATGCAGTCCTGTTCAAAAAGTGGAGGATCTAAATGTTCCTATAAAAACTGCAACAATACATCTGTGAAAAATAAAGACTTATCATTTTTCAGGTTTCCAGTGAAAGACAAAGAAATGTATGAATACATAAAGTTTTCTTTACTGTTGTGTTGTATTTGTGCGAGAATTAATTCTCGTGCAAGAAGTAGGGAATTAATCAACATAAGAATCAAAGACTTTGTGAAGTTTATTAAAATGTATTGACAGTTAATTTTTAATGGGAATGTGTAAGGATGAGGGTAAAAAGAGGGATATTAAACAGGGTGCTTCATAACTCTTGTCACATATTGTTTTGGAATTGTTCTTGGGTACAAAGTAAACATCAAATCACTGTTAATTTGTCTAAAATCATTTTGGTTGTCCTACTGTGACCAAAATGTTTTTTTTTAATGCATATCTAAAAAATTACTAAACGAAATAATACCAAATTTATATCAACCTTTTGATAGTATTACCTAAATGGGAAAAAAGTTAAGTTGACGTGACTTCAATATTTTAAAAATGGCGACCGTTTACAACTTTCGAACGGAAATAACGAAATAAGCCCTTTCCCGAAAAAATGTCAAGAATAACTTTTTTTGCAAATTGAATTCCCTATCGATTAAGTTTGTTTTAAAAAAATTGGTTAGAGAATAACGGACTTATGGTATTTTTCGCCAGACAGTGCATGCCACTCTGTTATTTATCATTGCAATTATTAAATTTAATTAAATCAGTTTCATTTATTTTGACACATAAAGCTGTTTGTTTATACAAGTTTTTATTAAATTTATACTATTGGTAAGTTCTTTTAAGAATTGTTTCAGTTAATACTAAACTCGTAGGAGTCAGCTGATTTGAGTTTTGTCTGACTTATTGTTTGTGATGATATAGTAACAATCGGCACCAGCTGATTCTGTTTTTGTTGACTTTATTATTGTTCTAAAAAAGCAACAAACAATATTGTATCCATAGTATTGCATTTAGAAACATTTTAGCATTAAGTTTTTCGTGTTTTAAACTGTGTTTGCTTTATTAATTAACTATGGAAAGTTACACAAACGCTGAGTATTGCCTCCATTTTACCTCCTAAGTGAAATAGATTCTGCCAATAAAAATATTGCAAATATGGTTTAGTAACCAGGACAACTCTTAAGTACTTACTAATTGCATAAATTTAATACAAATTTGTGTAAACAAACAGTTTTCTGGGTCAAAATAAATGAAACGCATTTGACTAAATTTATTATTGCAATAAAATATTATCGCCGTCCGATCCTGGACATCGCCCCCAAGAGGGGCGTGCACTAACTGGCGGAAAACGCCATTCAGGATATGATTCTAAGCGTAAAAATGATTGAAAAAATTCCTATGAAGGTATGTCCTAAAATGAGCGTTCCTTCTATCAGTCTGTATGTGATATTTTAATTAAAAATTATTAGTTAAAACCCACTAACAATATAGAGATGAAACTTTCCACGTAAGCGCACACGCTTGCAGACTTATTTAGTGTAAAAAATCTTTTTACCTTTCTAAAAGGCGGACATTAAAAGTGTTTGTAGATACGACCGTTTTAATGTTACTTGAATTTGTAAAATTTAATGCCTCAAACTGTTCCTTTATAAAACAAACAATTGATTCAAACTGTCAAATTTCAAATACATATATTTACGGATTGATAGTCATGGGTTTGATTCCGAGTTTTTCAAAATCAAGCCGTAGGTGCAGCAGGATTGAAGCACCTCAAAGTACAGTTAACCAGAAAAGTCCTAAATTCCCAATTATCAATATGTGCCCCCACCATTAAAAACGCGGGGGAAAAATAATTGTATTATTAACACACTGTTTTTTATGCACTGATTACAAATCATATATTGCAATATTTCTGAAACAAACCAAGCGAACGTGAAACCCAAATTTGTTATTTGTCTACCATTTTTGACGAAACTCACTTTCTTTATGTTTTTTGAAGTGCTAAATTTGAATTTTATATTGGATTTTACACATCTCACTTTTGTGGCGCGCTAATAAATTACACTTATAAATGATTTTATTATACAAAGAATTATTTAAATGAGGGACTTGAGACTATGTTGTTAGTTATGTTTCGCTGCTGAAGTAGCATTTATATTCCAATTATTTTAAAAAAAGGATGTTGGTAATAGGAAAAATAAACTGATAGATGTGTTTAAAATAATTAAACTTTATGGGATCAATGCAAAGTTATTATTTACAGATGCATAGACTGGATAGTTAACTGCGGAAATGACGATTTTGCAGAACTACCAGACAATAAGTTGAGGTACTGTGTCCCGTGTTCAGTTTATTTTAAAAGTACAACATTCACCAACTCATTGAAAAACAGGCTAGAATGTTGATTGTTATACTTTCCTGCTAGAGAACGGAAAATTTGGCAATTATTAATTTTAAGTGTTTTATAGGAAATAAAATAAATAATAACATACGAAATTTACATAGTTACGTCTAATTGGTGAACTGGGGGCAACAGCCCCTTCACAATAAAAATAAATTTGTATACTTCCCATGATTGACACCTTTGTTTTATAAGTGGTAATCTGTTTGCATTTGCTTCACCGCGGGGTTTGGTGAGCGAAGCGAGCAGGGGTTGATACTTCTAGTACTGTAGTTATAACTTTAAGTATAACATTTCCAGTATTGTTATATTTTTAATTTCAAATCCTTGAGGAACATGTTCTTTATTGTATTAAAACTGCACGTTAATTTGAACCTTTATAAAACTTTCTAACAGACACTTTGTCTCTGACCAAAAATTAGAAAATCTTTCCAGCAGAGTGAAAATTGTATGTCATTATCAAAGTGAATTAAACATCATTGTTGTAATATCGATAAAAGAAATAAGAAACAGGTAATTTAATTAAACTTTGTTTACAGCATACGAATCGTATGGTTCCTTACCTACAAATCGTAAAAGTTTCATAATTTTACAGCTCTGCTAAGTGTATTAAATAGTAGTTTAATAATGAAGCTTGGTTTTTACCTTCACATTGCACAGCTTAGTTTTCGAGGAAAACTAATGCTCTATCTCTCTCTCTCTCTCTAGCGCCTGGCCCATTGTGGGGAGAGTGGTTCATATGGTCAATTGTGGGAACTCTGTTATCTCTGAAGATAGAGAAAAATTAAAAACAGGATTTTGTTACAAAAAAAATCGGCTATCATAATTTGTGGTTCTCTCTCCAAAATTTGTATTTTTTATTTTAGCGGTTTTATAGCTTTTTGGTCCATTATAGCGATATAACGGTCACATAAGAGAGAACTTTTGTGGGGAGGTGAGAAAGATTTTTGTGGGGATATAAGAGAGAGGAATTGTGAGGATATAAGAGAGTGGAATTGTGAGGATATAAGAGAGTGGAATTGTGAGGATATAAGAGAGTGGAGTTGTGAGGATATGAGAGAGAGAAATTGTGAGGATATATTTAATGTGACTTTCTAGTGGAGTATATATCCTAATACTGTAATTCAATTCCCACTCTCTTATAT